>WNWK01008527.1:10414-83878 GCA_009830355.1 Cherax destructor | reverse complement strand
CATTCTTAAATATATTGGGTATCATTTCAACATCTGTACCAGGGGCGGTAGCACCATCTGGCCCTGATTTTTTACTTTCCCAACTGTTATAGAAAGCTGTCATGTTTTTTATGAAGTCCGATTTGGTGTTGTCATCTTTTAATATCGATGTTATTTTATTCCACAGTTCAGTCTCATTTGGACATACCCAAAAACACTTCCCTTGTTTAATATCTCGGGTAGTAGAGTCTTGAATGCCTACACAAGGGGCATGGCAGCATTTACCACAAAAGTTGCATGTAATCCATGCAGAGGAACGTTTGGTTGTTTGTTTGCATATTACACAGGGTTTCATGATTGATTTTTGTTGGTTGCTTTACTGTATATTCTACTAATAGGTTCCCTGAAGTGGTGATTCGTCTATTTGTATCTTATCTATTTTATTTGCATGTGTAAGTGGTTGGACAATCTTATCTCTTTAAGTTTTGTTATTGTTTGGGAAATTGATAAGGTCCCCTAAAACTCCGTCCTCTTATTGAATCCGGACAATGATACCAGTTTGAATCCAGTCAATGGTTCCCTTATTTCTTGGATCTGACGAGATCCAGTGTCACTTATTTAATGAATCCTGTAGGGATTGTTTGTGTTACGCGAGACAGGCCACTGGAAGAAGATTTAAACAGAGTAATAATGATCGGTATGGTACAAAAGTATAACTTGCATGTTGGAGATAAAAACCGGTCCTTCTGGCAGCTCCTACTAGTGGCATTCTTGTAATAAGTGTTTTATAATACTTATTAATACCATAATATATGTAAACCCCACTTTGTAATCTTAACAGAGAAATAAACCATTTTCATTTTCATCACTATACGCCACATCTAGCACCATAACTATACACCACATCTAGCACCATCCCTAAACATCACATCTAGCACCATCACTATACACATCTAGCACCATAACGATACACGACATCTAGCACCATCACTATACACGACATCTAGCACCATCCCTAAACATCACATCTAGCACCATCACTATACACCACATCTAGCACCATCCCTAAACATCACATCTAGCACCATCACTATACACATCTAGCACCATCACTATACACAACATCTATAAACATCACTATACACCACATCTACCACCACCACTATACACCACATCTAACTCCATAACTATACACCACATCTATCACCATCACTATACATCACATCTAACTCTATAACTATACACCACATCTATCACTGTCATTATACAACACATCTAGCACCATAACTATACACCACATCTAGCACCATAACTATACACCACATCTAGCACCATAACTATACATCACATGTAGTACCATCACTATACACCACATCTAGCACCATAACTATACACCACATCTAGCACCATAACTATACATCACATATAGCACCATAACTATACACCACATCTAGCACCATAACTATACATCACATCTAGCTCCATAACTATACATCACATCTAGCACCATAACTATACATCACATCTAGCACCCTCACTATACACCACATCTAGCACCATAACTACACCACATCTAGCACCCTCACTATACACCACATGTAGCACCATAACTACACCACATCTAGCACCATAACTATACATCACATCTAGCACCATAACTATACATCACATCTAGTACCATCACTATACACCACATCTAGCACCATAACTATACACCACATCTAGCACAATACCTATACATCACATCTAACTCCATAACTATGCACCACAGCTATCACCATCACTATACACCACATCTAACTCCATAACTATACACCACATCTATCACCATCACTATACACCACATCTAACTCCATAACTATACACCACATCTATAACCATCACTATATACCACATCTAGCACCATCACTATACACCACATCTAGCACCATAACTATACATCACATCTAGCACCATCACTATACACCACATCTAGTACCATCACTATACACCACATCTAGCACCATAACTATACACCGCATCTAGCACCATAACTATACACCACATCTAGCACCATAACTATACATCACATCTAGCACCATAACTATACATCACATCTAGTACCATCACTATACACAACATCTAGCACCATAACTATGCACCACATCTAGCACCATAACTATACATCACATCTAGCACCATAACTATACACCACATCTAGCACCATAACTATACATCACATCTAGCACCATAACTACACATCACATCTAGCTCCATAACTATACATCACATCTAGCACCATAACTATACATCACATCTAGCACCATCACTATACACCACATCTAGCACCATAAATATACACCACATCTAGCACCATAACTATACATCACATCTAGCACCATAACTATACATCACATCTAGTACCATCACTATACACCACATCTAGCACCATAACTATACACCACATATAGCACCATAACTATACACCACATCTAGCACCATAACTATACACCACATATAGCACCATAACTAAACACCATATCTAGCACCATCACTATACACCACATCTAGCACAATAACTATGCACCACATCTAGCACCATCACTATACACATCTAGCACCATCACTATACACATCTAGCACCATCACTATACACATCTAGCACCATCACTATACACATCTAGCACCATCACTATACACATCTAGCACCATCACTATACACATCTAGCACCATCACTATACACATCTAGCACCATCAGTATACACATCTAGCACCATAACTATACACCACATCTAGCACCATAACTATACACCACATCTAGTACCATAACTACACACCACATATAGCATCACTATACACCACATCTAACACCATAACTATACACCACATCTAGCATCACTATACACCACATCTAACATCATAACTATACACCATATCTAGCACTATCACTATACACATCTAGCACCATCACTATACACATCTAGCACCATCACTATACACATCTAGCACCATCACTATACACATCTAGCACCATCGCTACACGCTACATTTATTACCATCATTATACACTACTTCTAAAATCTTCTAAAATTACTATGTATTATATCACACACCATCACTATGCATTACATTTATGACCATCACTGTAAACTAAATTTATCACCATTATTATACACTATATCTATCATCTTAGCTATGTCACCATCACTATTCACCACTTGTCACCATTATTTTATATTATATCTAACATGATCACTATACACTACATCTATCACCATCACTATTGAATACATGTCACCATCACTATACACTACATCTATCACCATCACTATTGAATACATCTGTCACCGTCACTATACGCTACATCTATCACTCACTATAAATCTAATACCATCACTGTAAACTACATCTATCACTGTCACTATAAATCTAAAACCATCACTGTACACTACATCTATCACTGTCACTATATATCTAACACCATCACTGTACACTACATCTATCACTGTCACTATATCTAACTCCATCACTGTAAACTACATCTATCACTGTCACTATATATCTAACACTATCACTATACACTACATCTATCACTGTCACTATATCTAGCACCATCACTATACTAAAGGTATGAACAAGTTTATTCGAAGATCACTGAATATGATGCCTGTTCTCGGCATCATATTCAGAGGTTACAAAGCCATCAACGAAATTAATAATCTGGAGATCTTCCTCAAGGATATGAAGCAATCTTGCCAGGGTATTTCTTCCTCCTGGTTGGTAATACTGGTTCTCCGGCTGGTTGTTGTGACCATGCTAGGAGTATCTTACTGGACTTTCCGAGGCAGGAGCTGTGTTCAGAAACAACGGACACTCTCCCTCCCAGTCGACCAGTTCCTCCCCGTCGACCAGTCTCTCCCAGTCAACCAGTCCCTCCCCGTCGACCAGTCGTCCCTCCCCATCGACCAGTCCATCACTGTCGACCAGTCTCTCCCCGTCGACCAGTCCATCCCCGTCGACCAGTCCATCCCCGTCGACCAGTCTCTCCCAGTCGACCAGTCCCTCCCCGTCGACCAGTCCATCCCCGTCGACCAGTCTCTCCCAGCCGACCAGCCCCTCCGCGTTGACCAATTCTATCCCATCGACCAATACCTCCCGTCGACCTGTCCGTCCCTGCTGACAAGTCCCTCCCCAATTCCAAACGATTCCCCAACAAGCCCCTTCCCAGCACCTAGCCCCTTCCCAACACCAATCCCCTTCAGCCAGGGTCCAGCAAGGAAGGAAAGCTCACAACCCCAAATGACAACCCAAAATACCTTAATTATGAGGATAACTGTGGAAGGCCCTATGAACCAAACAATAATGGACACCGTGGGAGGCCCTATGAACCAAACAATAATGGACACCGTGGGAGGCCCTATGAACCAAACAATAATGGACACCGTGGGAGGCCCTATGAACCAAACAATTATGGACACCATGGGAGGCCCTATGAACCAAACAATAATGGACACCGTGGGAGGCCCTATGAACCAAACAATAATGGACACCGTGGGAGGCCCTATGAACCAAACAATAATGGACACCGTGGGAGGCCCTATGAACCAAACAATAATGGACACCGTGGGAGGCCCTATGAACCAAACAATAATGAACACCATGAGAGGCCCTATGAACCAAACAATAATGGACACCGTGGGAGGCCCTATGAACCAAACAATAATGGACACCGTGGGAGGCCCTATGAACCAAACAATAATGAACACCATGAGAGGCCCTATGAACCAAACAATAATGGACACCGTGGGAGGCCCTATGAACCAAACAATAATGGACACCGTGGGAGGCCCTATGAACCAAACAATAATGGACACCGTGGGAGGCCCTATGAACCAAACAATAATGGACACCGTGGGAGGCCCTATGAACCAAACAATAATGGACACCGTGGGAGGCCCTATGAACCAAACACTAATGAACACCATGAGAGGCCCTATGAACCAAACAATAATGGACACCGTGGGAGGCCCTATGAACCAAACAATAATGGACACCTGGGAGGCCCTATGAACCAAACAATAATGGACACCATGGGAGGCCCTATGAACCAAACAATAATGGACACCGTGGGAGGCCCTATGAACCAAACAATAATGGACACCGTGGGAGGCCCTATGAACCAAACAATAATGGACACCGTGGGAGGCCCTATGAACCAAACAATAATGGACACCGTGGGAGGCCCTATGAGCCAAACAATAATGGACACCATGGGAGGCCCTATGAACCAAACAATAATGGACACCGTGGGAGGCCCTATGAACCAAACAATAATGGACACCGTGGGAGGCCCTATGAACCAAACAATAATGGACACCGTGGGAGGCCCTATGCACCAAACAATAATGGACACCATGGGAGGCCCTATGAACCAAACAATAATGGACACCGTGGGAGGCCCTATGAACCAAACAATAATGGACACCGTGGGAGGCCCCACGTCCCTAACTATGATTAGAAGAGTGAACACTAAAGCCATCAATATCAGGTGTGAATTCAGTACACAAACACCACCATGGAGTGAGAACACCACCATGGAGTGAGAACACCACCATGGAGTGAGAACACCACCATGGAGTGAGAACACCACCATGGAGTGAGAACACCACCATGGAGTGAGAACACCACCATGGAGTGAGAACACATTTTCCTCTTCGTATTATTATTATTATTATTATTATTATTATTATTTTGTTTGCAATCATGTTATTATAACTTCATCAGAAAGGACATTTCTTGTAAATAAAAGTTGGTCACTAATTCTTAGTAATGAATAAAGGTGAATATTGTGTCCTGAGATGGAACACCACGATGATAATATTGAATGAGCGAATAATTTACTGTCTTGAGAGTACAAGAAGTAATACTCCCAAGAGTATTACCTCTTATTACTGCCCCTTCAAGTGAGGTTCCTTGATGCTGTCGGAGGGGCTCTTGATTGAAGTAATTGCACCTGTTCTCCGCATCCTTGAATCTAGCCTGAGTGCCTTCCATTCCTTACCCTCCAGGGAAGGCTTGGGCAGTATGTCCTCCCAAGGGTGTAGTGCTTCTCACTCCCCCCATAAGAACATAAGGAGGACCACTGCAGCAGGCCTGTTGGCCCATACTAGGCAAGTCCTTCACAATCCATGAATTTGATGATTTAAATAAAATAAATAAAAACAGAAGTACAACTTATACAAACTATAATAAATTTCTCTAGTACTATTAAGTAGTCTGTAAGCCATTAAATTTAGTCTGGCCATAATGCCATGGCATGACAGTTGCTCTCTTTGCACTGCAACTCATTATTGTAATTATATAATCTCAAAGTAAACTTGCAAGGAAATATTTTTTTTATTTTTATTTGAATAAGTATTGATTACTATCTCGTGTCTACCTACCCAGAGGGTGTTCCGGGGGTTCAATACCCACGCGGCCAGGTCCATGACCAGGCCTAACGATGAATCAGGGCCTGATCAGCCTGGCTGTTACTAATATCCGCATAAAATAAATAAGAACAAGAACTATTAAGAAAAGAGAAGAAAATTAAGATCTGTGTGTATACATATAGACCGTACATGTATGTGTATATATATATATATATATATATATATATATATATATATATATATATATATATATATATATATATATATATATATATATATATATATGTAGTATGACCTTATTGTAAGAAGAAGTAGCAAGATGTACTTGTTTTGCTAAACTCTACGCATAATCAGATATCTCCCATTTCCACCAAAAATCTACTGTAAATTTAATATTTTAAACCAAAAATAAATTAGAAATTCCCATAATTTTAAAATCTCGATAAACTAAAAAAAATGGTGGAGTAAATTTATTAAAAAAATTTTTTTCAACCAAGTTTATCCTCAATAAAGAAAAAATTACAATTTGTAAGTATTTGTATAATTAACATAATTATTTTTACATTAACATAAATGAAAAATATATATCTTTAAACATATTAGAGAAAATTTTAGAAAGGACAATAAACAATAACTGTTGGGTTTAGTCCTGACTCTTTCTCTCACATGCTATTCTTCGTCTGTCCCCACTTTCACCTCGCCCCTAGTGGGTCCTTACCTGTGAGTCTCTGAACTAGAAAGGACTTAATTGACTAATTTTACCTATTCGGCACGACTTACAGACAAACAGACACACACACACACATGCAAACATACATGCACACACACACACATGCACACACACACACACATGCACACACACACACATGCACACACACACACACACACACACACACATGCACATGCTTTATCAAACGAGGTTTGATAAAGCTCATGGAGCAGGGAGAGAGAGGACCTAGTAGCAATCAGTGAAGAGGCGGGGCCAGGCGCTATGAATCAACCCATGCAACCACAAATAGGTGAGTACAAATAGGTGAGTACACACACACATGCACACACACACACAGGGGTGGGTAGATTGCATATTCTTGGACTGTAAGAAGGCGCTTGACACAGTCCCACACAAGAGATTAGTGCAGAAGCTGTAGGACCAGGCAGGGATAACAGGGAAGGCACTACAATGGATCAGGGAATACCTGTCAGGAAGACAGCAGCGAATCATGGTCCGTGGCGAGGTGTCAGAGTGGGCGCCGGTGACGAGTGGGGTTCCACAGGGGTCAGTCCTAGGACCGGTGCTGTTTCTGGTGTTTGTGAACGACATGACGGAAGGAATAGACTCCGAAGTGTCCCTGTTTGCAGATGATGTGAAGTTGATGAGAAGAATTCAATCGGAAGAGGACCAGGCAGAACTACAAAGGGATCTGGACAGGCTGCAAGCCTGGTCCAGCAATTGGCTCCTGGAGTTCAACCCAACCAAGTGCAAAGTCATGAAGATTGGGGAAGGGCAAAGAAGACTGCAGACGGAGTACAGTCTAGGGGGCCAGAGACTACAAACCTCAATCAAGGAAAAAGATCTTGGGGTGAGTATAACACCAGGCACATCTCCTGAGGCGCACATCAACCAAATAACTGCTGCAGCATACGGGCGCCTAGCAAACCTACGAACAGCATTCCGACATCTTAATAAAGAATCGTTCAGGACCCTGTACACTGTGTACGTTAGGCCCATACTGGAGTATGCAGCACCAGTTTGGAACCCACATTTATCCAAGCACGTAAAGAAGCTAGGGAAAGTGCAAAGGTTTGCAACAAGACTAGTCCCGGAGCTAAGGGGTATGTCCTACGAGGAGAGGTTATGGGAAATTGACCTGACGACACTGGAGGACAGGAGAGATAGGGACGACATGATAACGATATATAAAATACTGAGAGGAATTGACAAGGTTGACAGAGACAGAATGTTCCAAAGATGGGACACAGCAACAAGGGGACACAGTTGGAAGTAGAAGACTCAGATGAATCACAGGGATGTTAGGAAGTATTTCTTCAGTCACAGAGTAGTCGGGAAGTGGAATAGCTTGGGAAGCGATGTAGTGGAGGCAGGTTCCATACACAGCTTTAAGAAGAGGTATGATAAAGCTCATGGCGCAGGGAGAGTGACCCAATAGCAGCCAGTGAAGAGGCGGGGCCATGAGCTATGTATCGACCCCTGCAACCACAACTAGGTGAGCACAACTAGGTGAATATATATATATATATATATATATATATATATATATATATATATATATATATATATATATATATATATATATATATATACATATATTATTTATTTTTAAATAATTATTAATTTTATATATTTATATTGTAAGACGGTCGGAAACAATCGATCGTTCAAATGAAAAACCAGCCACCGAGGGGATAAAATGACCTAGCTCTAGGCCTTTCATACTGTGGCAAGTGCCCAGTGCCTCTTCAGGAGCTCTGCAATGTTGCGATAGATAAGCAGAGGGTAGAATCTCAGAGGTAGAGCTAGAATGACCCCCCAAAAAAAAAAGGAATTCACCGTCATTCATTCAGTTGCTGTGTTTACAGAAGCGTGTTAACATCACCATTTGTATGGCCCTCTGAACTGCAACGTTCTCACCCTCCTTCAGAGTATGTTATAGGTGATCCCACTATTAATATGAGGGAGTAACATGCCTATATGACCATTCGGTGAGCCACAAAATACTAGGGAAGATTACTATATAAGTCCTCATATTAATAGGCAGACCTTAACAGGTAGGTTTGTGTTCCAAGTTTCTGCAATAGATTATGTAAGATTGCTAGGCATGGTACTTAGTTTGAGTGAACATATATGCAGTGACCAGGAAATTTCTATCTATTAGGGATAAGAGCTCCAGCAGTATTAATTGAATGTCTGTCTTCAGTTAGAAGACAGAGGATCATATCTCCACCAGTTTTTGCTCTGAATAACCCACTATGGTGTTGCGCTTCACATAAACATTTTTTTTTTAACTCGTCGGCCGTTTCCCACCTAAACAGGGTGACTCAAAAAGAATGAAAAACCCAAAAAGAAAGAAAAAACTTCCATCATCATTCAACACTTTCACCATCACTCACACATAATCACTGTCTCCATAGAGGCGCTCAGATACCACAGTTTAGACGTCCCTCCAAACTGCCAATATCCTAAACCCATTCTTTAAAGTGCAGGCATTGTACTTTCCATTTTCAGGACTCAAGTCCGGCTAACCGGTTTCCCTGAATCCCTTCACACTCCAACAGCTCGTCAGGTCCCAAAAACCATTCGTCTCCATTCACCCCTAACACGCCCACTCACGCTTGCTGGAAGTCCAAGCCCCTCGCCCACAAAACCTCCTTTACCCCCTCCCTCCAACGTTTTCGAGGACGACCCCTACCCCGCCTTCCTTCCCCAACAGATATATACGCTCTCCAAGTCATTCTACTTCGTTCTATTCTCTCTAAATAACCAAACCACCTCAACAGCCCCTCTTCAGCCCTCTGATTAATGCTTTTAGTAACTCCACACCGTCTCCTAATTTACACACTACATTGCCCTTAGACACGACATCACTGCCTCTAACCGCCTCCTCGCTGCAGCTTTTAGAACCCATGCTTCACACCCATATGAGAGTGTTGGTACCACTATACTCTCGTACATTCCCTTCTTTGCCTCCATGGATAACATTCTTTGTTTCCACAGATACCTCAACGCACCACTCACCTTTTTTCCTTCATCAATTCAATGGTTTACCTCATTCTTCATAAACCCATCTGTTGACAAGTCAACTCCCTACTTTTATCTAAATACTGTTCACATATATGCTTCAGTTTAAACACCTGATCTATACATTCCCTACTCATTCTAAAGCCTCCTTGCTCATCTGCAATCCTGCTCTCTGTCTTAAATCTAATTCTTTCAATAATAACCCTACCATACACTTTACCTGGTATACTCAGTAAACTTATTCCCCTATAATTTTTACAATATATTTTGTCCCACTTTTCTTTATATAAAGGAACTATACATGCTCTCTGCCAATCCCTAGGTACCTTCCCCTCTTTCATACATTTATTAAACAAAAACACCAACCACTCCAGCACTATATCCCCCCCTGCTTTTAACATGTCTGTCATGATCCCGTCAGTTCCAGTTGCTTTACCCCCTTTCATTCTACGTAATGCCTCACGCACCTCCCCCACACTCACATCCTGCTCTTCCTCACTTCTAAACGATGTTATTCCTTCCTGGCCAGTGCATGAAATTACTGTCTTCCTTTCTTCATCAACATTTAAAAGTTCCTCAAAATATTCCCACCATCTACCCAATACCTCCAGCTCCCCATCTACTAACTCCCCTACTCTGTTTTTAATTGACAAATCCATTCGTTCCCTAGGCTTTCTTAACTTGCTTATCTCATCCAATTATTTTTCTTATTAGTAAAATTTCTTGACAGTGCCTCTCCCACTTTATCATTAGCTCTCCTTTTGCACTCTCTCATCACTCTCTTCACCGTTCTTTTACTGTCCATATACTCTGCCCTTCTTATATCACTTCTGCTTTGTAAAAAACTCTCATAAGCTACCTTTTTCTCTTTTATTGCACCCTTTATGTCATCATTCCACCACTCACTCCTTTTTCCTCCTGCACCCACCCTCCTATAGCCACAAATTTCTGCCCCACATTCTAATACTGCATTTTTAAAACTATCCCAACCTTCTTCAACCTTCCCCACTACCCATACTTGCACTAGCCCACCTTTCTGCCAAAAGTGGCTTATATCTTTCCCTAACTTCCTCCTCCCTTAGTTTATAAACTTTCACCTCTCTCTTACTTACAGTTGCCATTTTACTTTTGTCCCATCTGCCTCTTACTCTAACCGTAACTACAACTAGATAATGATCCGATATATCCGTTGCCTCTCTATAAACATGTACATCCTGAAGCCTACCCTTCAACCTTTTATCCACCAATATATAATCTAACAAACTACTTTCATTACGTGCTATATCATATCTTGTATACTTATCCTATTTTTCATAAAATATGTATTACTTATTACCAATCCTCTTTCTACACAGTTCAATTAAAGGCTCCCCATTTTCATTTACTCCTGGTATCCCAGATTTACCTGCTACTCCCAGTACAACATTTTTACCCACTTTAGCATTGAGATCCCCAACCACAAGTACTCTCTCACTTGGTTCAAAACTCCCCAGCGCACTCACTCAACATTTCTAAAATCTCTCTCTTCTCTCTTCTCCAGGTGCATAAACACTTACTATAACCCACTTTTCACATCCAACCCTTATTTTACTCCACATAATCCTTGAATTTATACATTTATATTCCTTTTTTTCCTACCATAAATATATTTAATAATAATTAAGTCATTTTGTAACTCTGGTTTCCAGCTATTCCCAGACACTGTAATAAGGGATCACCTTGAATCCCATCAACACCGAGGAATTATTTTAGTAGTAAGACTGAAATGTATATAGTACAGGTACACATGTGCAACACTTGTGCACCTTCACTGAGAGACGTTTCGCCCACCATAGATATTATCAGTTTAATACATAGACATGAGACTGGTGAATTTATAGTGGAACCAGTAAAAAAAGTGGAGCGATGCAGCAGTAGTAGACTTTTGACCGCATGTGGGCGTGACCCCACTAGCGGAAGTAGGACATAAAATATCTCGTCTAAGGGTATATATAAAGTTATTTAAAAATAAAAGCCACCCTAAGACCAGGCGCTTCGCAAACTACACAAAATGTTAAACAGTTGGTCAATGCTTTAGGTTTGATCACCAGGAAGGGCAGATAAACTCACCTTTATAAATATACATATATTATCAGTAACAATATATATATATACAACAGAAAATGTGCCTTCTATACATTTCATATAATACAAAATAGCTCAGTATTACACTGCTACTACTTAATTAAAGTTAGGCAGTATTACCAGTAGACCTCTGGTTGCCTTCAAGAGGGAGCTGGACAGATACCTAAAGTCAGTGCCTGATCAGCCGGGCTGTGGTTCGTACGTTGGACTACGTGCAGCCAGCAGTAACAGCCTCTTTGATCAGGCCCTGATCCACCGGGAGGCCTGGTCATAGACCGGGCCGCGGGGACGTCGATCCCCGGAATGCCCTCCAGGTAGACTCCAGGTATGAAATACGTATCCACAACAGTGGATCTCAATGACCTTCCCTTCCCTTCTGCCGGCTTCCAGCCTGCAGGTGAAATTATTATTTTGCCCTCGGTTAGAACTCACACAGACCCCACATAAATACCAGGTCTATGCCCAATGTCTGGGCCAACTTAAGAGTACAAAAGATTTACAAAAAACAACCTATGGCCTAAACATTACAAAAACACCACACACTATTTGACTCAACCTCTCTCCAGCACATCTTCCCAGCCCAGGGACTGATAATCACTGCACATGTGTTTATTAGTTCCAGTCACCCGTCTTATACACGTCCACCTCACCTAATTGCTCACCTAATTGTGGCCTGCCGTTCAGTTTGTGTCTAATAAGCGTTGACACTACTTTTGTTCCTGGAGTACTAATACAAACACTTTAAATATAAATTAACTTCATATTAATGCAGAAATCTGCATAACACAGAACTACTTCCATGAACCCCGGTCACATGTGGTCATGTCTGCTGCTACTGCACTGCTCCTATCGAATTATACAGCATAGGAACAAACGAAGAGAATTTTGTAGTTAAGCCGCAATAATTGATGTACAATACAGTTAAGTGTTAAAACTATTATCACTTTGACTCACAAGATGAATATTCAGTATTAGTGTGCTTTGAATTTAGATATTGCAAGAATAATGTCCACTTTGCTCACACGTAAATTCAGCCATGGACAATATTATGTGACATGCATCAAAGATGTGTGTGAGAGATGATAATACCAACAGTTTCATAACACTCAGACACTGTGAGCTACACATGTGAGTAGTGTTGATATTCAAGTCACTTTATCGTTAATTTATATCAAGACATGAAGATAAGATATATAATGCAGACGGTGTAGTGGGGAGGGGGGGGGGGGGTTACTACCCCCATGCTTACAACACCATGTCAGCGGGAGGAGTTCTAACTTCATGCTGATGACAGCTTGTCAGTGTGAGGTATACTGACTTAATACTGACAACACGTTAATATCAGTGTTGCGGATACTGGCTCCATGCTGACGATACCCTCAAGTACATGTGAAGGGTGAAGAATTAGACACATGTGCAACATCTGGGTATCTTTATTGTAGACGTTTCGCCATCCAGTGGCTTTATCAATACAAATTCAAGGACATAATACAAAATATGAGGTAATGAGTCCCTGTGTTGGAGTTAGTCAAGAGCACCGTAGTCGTGAAGAGTCTGAAGCACAGGCAAGAAGATTGGTGCTTATATACTGGCGTCAGGTGAGGGATGTGTAGCAGACGAAGACATTGTCACTCTACATAATTTTCCTGTCTTCCAGTTACGTCTTTGAATTTTTATTGATATAGCCACTGCATACCGAAACGTCTACAATAAAGATACCTAGATGTTCACATGTGTCTAATTCGTCATCTTATCGATATTGTATACCATACATATACAGCTGTGAAGGGTACTGACTCCATTATTTATGTCACAACAATGACGTGATTAAGTATCCTCAAGCGGCCTGGTGACGAGCATCCTCTTGGCAACTTGTCTACTTGAGAACGTGTGTTTATGAACGTCTGAGAGACGAAGACGCCTGATGAGAGTGATCAGTGTGGTGGGTGTGAAGGCGTGAGTGTTTACACGCTTACCTCCGGACAGTCTTTGTGGGGGGGGCACCCAACACCCGGTTTTTTTAATATCTTTATTTCTACAAGCACATGTACAAGGTATACAGGCCTGGAAGGAAGATGGGATAGAGGTGGTCCTTAAAAATGATGGAGGGAGAGGTTAAAAGTGGTTTAATATGCCAGACGTTAGACTTCCAGTAAGCATACGTGAGCCTGTTGACAGTAGCGAGTGGTGGCAAATGGTTTTTGTAACTTGACGTGTTGTTTGAGGGCAAGCAAAATAACATGAAGAGATTCATGGAAACCTAGCCCCTTCTTATACAGAGCATTTCTGGCAAATTAGGTCAGTTTTGTCCCAGGATGCGACCCACACCAGTCGACTAACACCCAGGTGCTCATTTTACTGATGGGTGAAGAGGGACAGTAGGTGTCTTATGGAAACATGTCCTAATGTTTTTCAGCCGTGCCTGGGGATCGATCCCCGGACCTCAGTGTGTGAGCTGAGTGCGCTAGTGATCGAGCTACGGCCTATGGGAGCCTGAGTCCTTCGCACCTTCCTTCTGAGAAGTCAGGTAGAGGGGGTGAGACCCCCTCACCCGCCTCCTGACAAGGCAGGGGCAGGGAAGAAAAAAAAATGAAACCACTGGAAGAACTAATAAATTAAGAAAATATTTCATTATCTTTTCTTACCTTTGTTGTTTATTTTATGAGACAGGAAATATACCTGGGCAGCACTGGTTTATTCTGCTAGTCTTAAATATGTGTTTTCTTAAGGAGAACAAATTTAACACTTTTGTGACGATGACAATAATAATTTCATATCATCACACATCATAAAGTCAGCACATGACGTTCTCCATTCATCGAATTATTTGACAATGTTATCCAATTATCGTATTATCAAGCTATGTTATTTATTCATGACACCTTCACATAATGTTGTCCAGTCGTCACATGAATCCTGAAAAATTTTGTAACCAAGAAAATATGTCCGGTTTTAAGCATTTGTAGAGACGTGCGGAAAGAAAGTGACATTGTTGGCTGTGCTGACACATGTGTTTAGCAACTGCTTTTCTGACCTTCCTCATGCCACAGATGTTGTCTGACCTTGATACGATGTTTAGCTCGCCTGGCCTCGCTCATGCCACAGTTGTTGTCTGACCTTGATACGATGTTTAGCTCGCCTGGCCTCGCTCATGCCACAGTTGTTGTCTGACCTTGATACGATGTTTAGCTCGCCTGGCCTCGCTCATGCCACAGTTGTTGTCTGACCTTGATACGATGTTTAGCTCGCCTGGCCTCGCTCATGCCACAGTTGTTGTCTGACCTTGATACGATGTTTAACATTGGAATAACGTCAGCTCGTCTTATTGCAATAAATACATAAATCTTGATCCATTAAATCTGAATTATGATCATAAATTTACAAGCTTGCTGCCTCTAACCTTGTAGGTACTAACGCAGATCCCAGAAGCACCACGATGATGCTGCAACAATGTTGAGTACGATGGTATCATTTATTTTAAAGGGGTGGAGGGGTAAGCCAGTGGAAGGCCTCCGTCATATGACCAAAAGGCTGCAGAGGCGGGTCAACTTGAGTCAGGAAACATTGGTTCTGGTTCTTGAAGAACCTTCAAGCAAAATCCCTACCATTACGACACATACTCTGGGTATTGAGGTCAAAAATCATTATAGAAGTGCACACTGGGTCCAGGGACTGGGCTGTGACATTATGTTAACTAGCTAAGTTATAATAGTAATGAATTATGCAGAAAATGACTGTTTTTGTGGCTCTGCTAAAATCCTGTTTATTTTGCAGATTACGGGTTGATCCAACCTTCATCAGAGAATCAATAAATATTTCACAGCGTACTACAACTTCTACCAAAACTACCACTACTACTATCAAAACTACTACTACTTCTACTACTACCAAAACTACTACTACTACCAAAATTACTACTACCACCAAAACTACTACTACCACTACTACCAAAACTACTAATACTATTACCAAAACCACTACTACTACTACCAAAACTACTAATACTATTACCAAAACCACTACTACTACTACCAAAACTACTAATACTATTACCAAAACTACTACTACTGCTACTACTGCTACTACTACTACTGCTACTACTACTGCTACTACTACTGCTACTACTACTGCTACTACTGCTACTAGGACTACTACTACTACTAATAATAATAAAAAAAATATTACTATTACTAATAATGACAATTAAAATCATAAAATTGATTACCAATAATAATCATACATAAACAGACGAAATAAAAAAATAAGAATTCGATTATTTAATTTCATAAAATTTCGGCACCGAAGCGGCAAATTTAGTGAGCGCCTCACTAACGAGACCTCACGAGTTACTGGATACACAACAGACCTACGAACTAGTGATAATGAAATATATCAACATTTCAAAGAAAAGGGTGTTTCAAATTGATGGACCCAATTTCAAAGCAAACTTCTTTGAAATTGGGTCCGGTTCTTTAGAGCGACAAATGAACGAATACGTTTTATTATACACGATGGTGAAAACCCATCAGGGCTGGATATACACTGTTTAAGTTGGAGATTGAGACAATTATACAACATATGGGAATCTTTATTAAGGAAACGTTTCCCCACACAGTCCAATACAAAGCAGAATGGGGTAAGAAGAGGAGAAGTTTGAGGTAATCAGTCCCTCAGCCTGGAATCGATGTGTTCAGTCCATCAATCTTGTAGGAAGTACAGCATATGGCCTGAGAAGTGGCTTATATACTGTAGTCAGGTGAGTGGAAGCAGGAGGAGGCGGGGTCACAGTGGGACCATCCACTAGTGTAAGTAGGTCTTCGTCCAAAGGTTGGACAAGTGTTGAAGAATTCCTTGTATCAAGATCCCATGATGTTGCAGTGTCTGACAGATGTGATAAATGGTTTGAAAACCGACAAGTTGGTTTTCAAAACTGTTGAAGTGTATACAGGGCTGGTTATACACTGAACTAAACCACTACCCGTGGTTAATGGTGTGTTAATGACCACAATGGTTATTTATACACTATGTTGAAAGACCACCAGGGTTAGTTATACACTATGATAAATGACAGGATGACACCCGAATTGCCATGGCAGTGACCTCTATTGAAGACACTGCAAGACTCCAAGCGGACATCAACCAAATCTTCAATTGGGCCACTCAAAACAATATGACGTTCAACGAGGAGAAATTTCAACTACTCAGATATGGAAAACTTGAGGAAATAAAAAATGTATCAAGGTATACGACAAATTCTAACCATACAATAGAGCAAAAAAGAAATGTGAAGGACTTGGGAGTGATAATGTCAGAGGATCTCGCCTTTAAAGTCCACAACAATGTATCTACCTCATGAGCTAGGAAAATGATTTAATGGATAATGAGAACCTTCAAAACTAGGGACGCCAAGCCCATGATGACACTCTTCAAATCACTTGTTCTCTCTAGGCTGGAATACTGCTGTACACTAACGGCCTCCTTCAAGGCTGGCGACATTGCTGACCTGGAGAGTGTACAAAGAACTTTTACAGCACACGTAAGTACGATAAAGCACCTAAATTACTGGGAACGGTTGAAGGTCCTTGATCTGTATTCCCTGGAACGCAGGTGAGAGAGTTACATGATAAAAAAATTCTGAATCGTTATTGTCGTATTCTGCCTTTACATTCTTCACATGCCCACTTTTATGTGTCTAAGGAAATGGTCAGTGTTGCATTCATCGATGACAGGAGTTGAGAAGAGAATCTGCAGTGGTGGAGAATATCAAGAAGAGAGAGTGAAAGGAACTGAAGAGGCTTACGGGCATGACATTTTCCACTCAAGAACCACTTCGCGACTTTGTGACAGCCACGACCAAAAGAATCTTCGACCTAATTCTCCCAAATGGGCGTCAGACGTTGTTGTGAAGGTAGAGAACAACAGCGCAGAAAGAGGAAGTATTCTTATCTTACAATTAAACTCATCTATCTCCAAGGATGAGACCAGAAGCAGTGTGTGTGTGTGTACATATATACATACATACATACATATACATGCATACCTTTGAACGGTGAATCAATCCGTGGCGCCTGCAAGCAGCAGGCGCAGTTCTGTGGCATTTATTTACAAGAGTTCCAATGGAATGGTTTGCAACCAGCATTTATAACAGTTGTATCAGCCGCTATCAACTTTAATGCCACTTTCCCATGCCACGCCCCCACAGCTTTCATGACACATTTTTATCATATTCCTGAGTTCCTATAAATCCAAAACAAGTCATTGTCAGTGAATAAATAGGTTCCAGTCCATGTTTATTTTCCTGTATATTCATTGCCAGTAGTTCATTATGACTTATCTTGGGCTGATAGGCTAAATGACTTTGAGAAGTATGAAAAGAGAGGTGTCAATAAGGCTGTGAGGAGTCTGGTATGTGGCAATAATGTCACAGTTGGTGTCAGATGTTACTCCAAAATTACAAAAGTTTTGGTTGTAAAATCATCGTATTAGGAACCTCGTAGTTGAGTGATCCAGCTCTGGATCAGCTGCTTGCATGCACCATGGATTGAGTACACGTCCATTATTCTGTCTATTCAATGACCGTCGTCAACTGGCGAATTCATGTATATATAAGTTTATGTAAGCAATTAACATGGCACCTGTGAAGGTAATAATATCCTTATAGACAAATGTAATTTCGTATGGTTTCTCATTACTATTTTTCTTTTCACTCGAAGTGCACCTGAAATATGTACTCACAAGCGAACGAATAAATGGCCCGATCTTCAGGTATTAAATGTCATCAAACCTCCAGTATTTCCTCCAAGTTGACCTTTGCCGGAAATCTTGCGAGTGAACTTTACAAACTGGTTCAGACATCCAGTTGTTAGTAAAATAAAATGGGATACATTTAATGTAGGAAATTTTAACATTTAATAAGTGGCATACGAAATAATCATGACTTAAATTCATATGTTTACCACAAGTAAATGTTTCCATTACTGTTTTTAAGATAATTTCTTCTAAATATACATCATCAATGACCTTGAGTGTAGGTTCAATAATGAGACTAACATCTGAAGGTTAACAATAACCCCGTTAATAAAAAGTTAGTTAATAACCTACTCTGGTGGTTATTTATCATAGTGTATAACTAACTTTGGTGGTTTACCCGGAGTTTACCTGGAGAGGGTTTAGGGGATCAACACCCCCGCGGATCAGGGTCTGATCAACCAGGCTGTTACTGCTGGTCGCACGCAAACTGACGTACGAACCACAGCCCGGTTGGTCAGGTACTGACTTTAGGTGCCTGTCCATTGCCTTCTTGAAGACAGCCAGGGGTCTATTGGTAATCCCCCTAATGTATGCTGGGAGGCAGTTGAACAGTCTTGGGCCCCGGACACTTATGGTGTTGTCTCTCAGTGTACTCGTGGCGCCCCTGCTTTACACCGGGGGAATGTTGCATCTCCTGCCGAGTATTTTGCTTTCATAGGGAGTGATTTTCGTGTGCAGGTTTGGTACCAGTCCCTCCAGGACCTTCATGAAGTCTAATTCTTTTTTGTGTGCATACAATGCATTCGTTGCTTGATGTCAGTACATGGTAGACGAAAGAATGAAAAAGCCGAGATTTTGCACCACAAGCAATTTTAAACAGAAATGGAGAAGTAATTCCTGCACGGGAAGCTCTTCACTGAGGCTTCAGAGCATAAGTGGCCTTGGCCCTCCATCTGGCTTGATGGAGGCTGCAGGTGCCCTCATCTTCAAGTTTTCCTCTAGAATCTTTCCTAAGAAAATATACGACAGGACCACGACTACTGTATAATCCTCCCTGGGGTGAGTCTTCAACTTTATTGCTGCCATTATGTACTTCAGTGCGCCTTCACAGAGTACTGGTAGAGTGCGAGAGGATACATCCACGAGACCTACATCATCACATCGTGATGATGTAGGTCTCGTGATGATGTAGGTTTCGTGATGATGTAGGTCTCGTGATGATGTAGGTCTCGTGATGATGTAGGTCTCTTGATCACGTCTTGAGTACGACATGTCTAGTAGTGTCGAAGACGCTTTTTCTTGAGCTTGTGTAATTCATGAACCATCATCAGGAGTTTGTGTTTGATGTAAGCCAGGATTGACGTGGGATGTTAGTCATCCCGTATCTCTAGAAGTATTGAAAAGTGGCTTTTGCAGCATCTCTTGTTTCTTTATGAAAAAGTTATATAAATAATGATTCCTAAGCACTTTACCTCTGAAAGTGATATCTATGTCCTTCAAGCCGAAAGGAAGGGCGAGTTCATTTTAAGAGATGATATAAGATTTTGTTCTGATTTTTAACCCCGGAGGGTTAGCCACCCAGGATAACCCAAGACAGACAGTGCGTCATCGAGGGACTGTCTGTCTTATTTCCATTGGAGTTTTCAATCTTGTCTCCCAGGATGCGACCCACACCAGTCGACTAAAACCCAGGTACCTGCTTGATTGCTAGGTGAACGGGATAACAGGCGTAAGGAAACACGCCCAGTGTTTCCATCCTTGCCGGGAATCGAACCGCAGGCACTCAGTGTGTGAAGCCACCGGCCACCATCCAAGTGGTCCGTGTCGTATCCAATTATCCATATCCAGTTAGTCCTTTGAAAAGAAGAATTAAATCATATAAACATGATGTCAAGAATATAATATACATCCAGAAGGCTGAAGAACGGTAAGTGAAGTAGTTAGGACATTTAGAGATGATGGAACAAAATAAGATAACGGAGTTGCGTTTAAATCTGTAGCGGAGGGAAGGCGAGGTAGGGGTCGTCCTAGGAAAGGTTGGAGGGAGGGGGTAAAAACAGTTTTGTGTGAGAGGAGCTTAGACATCCAGCAAGCATGTTAGGAGTGGAGGCAAGTGTTTTTTTGCGACTTGATGTGCTGTTGGAGTGTGAGCAAGGTAACATTTATGAAGGGATTCTGGAAAACCGGTTAGCCGGAAGTGATTCCTGGAGTTGGAAAGTATAGTGTTTACACACTGACGGAGGGTGGGGAGATTTGCAGTTTTGAACTGTAGTATCGGCGCGCCTCTGGCAAGACAGTGCAGGTCCGTCTCAAATCCAACTTCCCAACATTCTCCACTTGACTCTCCACTATATATATACTTATGTACTCTTTGCTCAGGTAGATCTGTTTGTGACTTGATAAAGCCCACTGTGTGGGCGAAACGTAGTCAATAAAGAATGGCACTGTACCGTATTTGTGTCTAATTTTCCATTCTGAACAGTACAAAACTGTCCTTTTCCACTGATTGTCGGTATAACCATACTATCTGCAACCCTTTGTGGGTGGTGAACCTGTTATCCCGGCAGTATGAGTCTTAAGAGTTAGTCCAGAACTCACACTAAATCCCCTACACTGTGTCAGAGCGCAATGTTACACAGATTATTTGTTACATACTTTAAAATTGACACTTATTCACTGTTCAATGTAGGTCCCTTGATTCTAGACTAGTGACGGGCTCTTATTCCAAGGAACCGAAGTTACTCTTCCTTAACTTGTGGCAAACCTGATTACCTCTCTGGCCCGTGGCCTGGTGGCAAAAGCTCTCGCTTCACACGGTGAGGGTCCGGGTTCGATTCCCAGCGAGGGTAGAAACATTGGGTATGTTTCCCTACACCGTTTGTCTATGTTCACCCATCAGTAAAATGGGTACCTGGGTGTTAGTGGACTGGTGTGGGTCGCATCCTGGGACAAAACTGACCTAATTTGCGGGAAATGCTCAGAATAACAAGCGGCTTTCTATATAGTAGTATGTCATTGATGTCAACTATGGTCTGTATACCTTATAAGTGTACTTGTAGAAATAAAATTATTATTATTATTATTATTATTATTATTATTATTATTATTATTATTATGCACTGTTTGGTCCGTATGGATGGATTTAGAATCTGAATGAGTATATTTATCATTGGTGTTCGTATGTGTGTGGGTCACACAAGTCAGGCAGCCAGCAGTGACTGACTGGCATCACAGAACACTGCAGCGACATCAACTTTTAACCTTCAAAGTGAACCAACTGTTTTAGAGGGCCAGATAATACATTATTAAACTCAACAAATGAAGAAATCCAAACTGAAACAGAGTATAAAATACAAGTAAACTGGTCAATAAAGAGGGAAAAAATGTAAGGAGCCTCGGGGTGGCTACGAGGGAAGGTCTTCTATTTACTGCACATTACTGTGTTGCCCTGCTGGTGATGTCCTAAGCCTGGCTTCATTGTTATTGTACATCATTGTCTTGACAAATTCTTTAGTGAGATATTTCAAGGCGGTTCTAAGATTAACCACGCTCACATGCTCTGCTGTTGTTATGCAGTTTGTGTACATCTCTAGAAACTCTAGCAACATGTAATGATTACTCCCAGATCCTTCTCTGTACATGCTCTTTGTAACTTATTCTCTTTCAGTTTATGGATTTTATTTGGTCTTCTGGCATCTCAGATTTTCATGACCTTGCACTTGTCTTGCTTTTCATTAATTTCACGTCATCAGAAAAAATGGAAGACTCATATCTGAAACTCTCATCCATCTTGATGTATCCTTCCTTACCTTCACTATCTTCTGTCTGTAAGGTATTCACTGATTCATTTGAATACTTCTCCTGGGTATTTTGAACGTTGTTATTATGTCTCACCTGGTTCTTTTGAGTTTCAATGTCATCAGGTTCAATTAAGTCATCATCTCCTAGTAGTTTATACCAAGTGTTTTCTATCTTTTTTTCACTGACGTCATCCTCATGTCACATATCTTATTTTGTGGCTTTCCTTGTCAGTCTATTAGAACCGTTTCTCAAGAGTTCTTAGACTTAATAATAATAATAATAATAATAATAATAATAATAATAATAATAATGGAAACATATAAGCGTATAAAACACATAGGAAATACACAATATACAGCCTGTTAGTGTCAGACAAAAGCATTATAAAACACAATTAAATAAAGAAAACAAATTAACCTGTCTTTTGTAATTTTTTTTAGTGAGATATATAAGCTTGATGTGATTGTCAGATCTTTTTGATATAAGGTAAAATATTGTACAGACATTCCCTCATTTCTTCCTCGACCGGTTGTAGCCTTTCCCTCGTGTTTGTTGTTAACTTTGTGAGCACAGAAAGTCCCAACTTACACAGGTAAGATGTGGAAAATTGCATGAGAATTACCAGATCTATATAACTGTCCAAGTGTAGACAAGTTTTCTTTCTTCTGATCACATCACCGCCAGTGGCAACTGTATTTTCTTTTTCACTTATATTTCCACCTTTGTGTTTCTTTTTCACTTATTTTTCACCTTTGTGTTTCTTTTTTCACTTATTTTCAACCTTTGTGTTTCTTTTTCACTTATTTTCCACATTTGTGTTTCTTTTTCACTTATATTTCCACCTGTGTTTCTTTTTCACTTATTTTCCACCTTTGTGTTTCTTTTTCACTTATTTTCCACCTTTGTGTTTCTTTTTCACTTATTTTCCACATTTGTGTTTCTTTTCTCCCTCACCACAATCATCTTTTCTCTTCTTGATCACAAACTTGTCTATATTAAGTTAAAGGACAAGCTACTGTTTAGAACGTCAGTGGTTATAGTACAGTAAGAAAGTGACCACGGGCCACCATGGCCACTAGCCCACAGTGGCCCGTGGCCTGGTGGCAAAAGCTCTCGCTTCACACGGTGAGGGTCTGGGTTCGATCCGGCGAGGGTTGAAACATTGGGCGTGTTTCCTTACACCGGTTGTCCATGTTCATCCATCAGTAAAATGGGTACCTGGGTGTTAGTCGACTGGTGTGGGTCGCATCCTGGGACAAAACTGACCTAATTTGCCCGAAATGCTCAGCATAACAAGCCGCTTTCTATATAGTAGTATGTCATTGATGTCAGCTAAGCCTGTATACCTTGTACGTGTACTTGTAGAAATAAAGATATGTATTATTATTATTATTAATGACGGGAACCAATCACGTATTAAACGGCACAAACTGTTAACAAAGAAAAAGATGATTGTAAACCAAACGCAGTGACTATTATATATTTTTTTCCCATCATAATGCCCTTTGACATAATATTAATCATATATTTACTTTTTTACTATAATAGTTTATCATTTAATGATATCCGCTCGAAGAAAATATAACAACTCTTCTGTAGAAGTTAATTATACAACAAATATTAATTAAATAAAATTGTGGTGTTTTAATTAAGACGATGAAGCTAGGACAAAATTACTAATAATCTTGTGAGACACCTGGGCACTATCAGTGGCACGTCAGGGTGACGCGGTGCCATGGTTGAAAAACATTGGTCTGAAAATAGCCTTGTTGCACTCCTCTTATACGAGGAATGGTTTATCACCTGTGAGTTCCATGCTGGTGCTGCATACTCTAAGATGGGTCAGTAAGTAAGTTTATTCAGGTATACACAAATACAGTTACACAGATTATCATACATAGCAGCATATGTGTAGAGAACCTAGGATAACCCAAAAAAGTCAGACAGAGTGACTTATTTCCATTGGGGTCTGAGATATGTTATATAACTGGCCCTAAATGACACTTTGTTGAGATTCCTGAAGGCTGTTCTTAGATTTGCCAGACGAGCATTGGTCTTAAAAGTTATTCGGTTGAAGTATGCCTTCAGAAATATGCCTGGCACTATGCTCTCTCTTTAAGCCAGATCTGCAGCCTGTGTTCTCCGAGTCAATACTCCATATCCGGTCTTCTTGCCCCTTTCCTCTTCTTCATAACCTTGAACTTTCTGGAGGTTAATTCAAGTGATCAGTTACCTGACCAATCTGCGTTTCGTCCAGATCAATTTATAGCCTTTCCGCGTATTTCTGTTTTTATTCTGCCCATTAGTTTAGATCATCAGCAAACAGGGATTCACCTGACTCACTCCATTTGCTACGTCATTCCCTTAGACCATAAACAGTACTGGTTCTAATACTGATTCTCATTTGTTACTTCTTCCCATTCTGACATCTTGCAAAATCGCTGTTTCCTTCCTAAGGTAATCCTCGATCTACCGGAGTACATTCCTTGCTATTCCACCTGCATTCTTTTCTGAGGTACCATATCAAATGCTTTCTTACAGTCCAAGAAAATTTAATCCACCCATCACTCAGTCTCCTGTCTCACTCCTGTTATTTTGTTACGGGATTCCAACAGGTTTGTAAGACAAGATTTGCCATCTCTAAATCCATGCTGGTTAATATTCAGAAAATCGCTTCTCTCCAAGTGCTCTCCCAGTCTCTCTAACTTCTCCATGACCATACATGGTATGCATGCCAGTGTATGTGTGTGTGTACTCACCTAATTGTGGTTGCAGGGCTCGATTCATAGCTCCTGGCCCCACCTCTTCACTGGTTTCTACTAGGTCCACTCTCTCCCTGCTTAATGAGCCTTATCGTACCTCTTCTTAAAGCTATGTATGGTTCCTGCCTCAAATACATCACTTTCCAGATTGTTCCACTTCCTAACAACTCTTGACTAAAGAAATACTTCCTAACATCTCTGTGACTCACCTGAGTCTTCAACTTCCAATTGTGACCCCTTGTTGTTGTGTCCCATCTCTAGAACATCCTGTCTCTGTCTACCTTGGCAATTCCTCTCAGAATTTTATGTCGTTATCATGTCTCCCCTGTCCCTCCTCTCCTCCAGTGTCGTCAGGTCGAGTTCCCTTAACCTCTCCTCGTAGGACATGTCCCTTAGCTCCAGGACTAGTCTTGTTGCAAACCTTTGCACTTTCTCTAATTTCTTGACGTGCTAGACCAGGTGTGGGTTCCAGACTGGTGCTGCATACTCTAATGTGGGTCTGACGTGTGTGTGTGTGTTTAGCCGTGATGAGGGCAGACAATAGTTAATACTCTCTGACCAACACCTCAGTTCAGTGCTGGCATCGTGTTGACGTGGATGGTTCATTTACTTGCTCACAGCGTGGCCAAGGTGAGGACATCTACAAGTGGGTCAGTACTGACTGTAACAGTGTTGGTACTGACAGTGATGTGGTGGTGGTACTGAGAGTGATGAGGTGGTGGTACTGACAGTGAAGAGGTGGTGGTACTGACAGTAACAGTGTTGGTACTGACAGTGATGAGGTGGTGGTACTGACAGTGACGGGGTTGGTACTGACAGTAACAGTGTTGGTACTGAGAGTGATGTGGTGGTGGTACTGAGAGTGATGAGGTGGTGGTACTGAGAGTGATGAGATGGTGGTACTCACAGTGACAGGGATGGTACCGACAGTGATGGGGTGGTGGTACTGACAGTGACGGGGTTGGTACTGACAGTGACGGGGTTGGTACTGACAGTGACGGGGTTGGTACTGACAGTGATGGGGTGGTGGTACTGACAGTGAAGGGTATGGTACTGACAGTGATGGGGTGGTGGTACTGACAGTGACAGGGATGGTACTGACAGTGATGGGGTGGTGGTACTGACAGTGACAAGGATGGTACAGACAGTGACAGGGATGGTACTGACAGTGACAGGGATGGTACTAACAGTGATGGTGTGGTGGTACTGACAGTGACAGGGATGGTACTGACAGTGATGGTGTGGTGGTACTGACAGTGACATGGATTGTACTGATAGTGACGGGTGGTGGTACTGACAGTGACAGGGATGGTACTGACAATGATGAGGTGGTGGTACTGACAGTGACAGGGTTGGTACTGACTGTGATGGGGTGGTGGTACCGACATTGACAGGGTTGGCACTGACAGTGATGGGTGGTGCCACTGACAGTGACAGGGTTGGTACTGACAGTGACGGGGTGGTGGTACTGACAGTGACAGGGTTGGTACTGACAGTGACGGGGTTGGTACTGAGTGACGGGGTTGGTACTGACAGTGACAGGGTTGGTACTGACAGTGACGGGGTTGGTACTGACAGTGACGGGGTTGGTACTGACAGTGACGGGGTTGGTACTGACAGTGACGGGGTTGGTTCTTTCTGACAGTGATGGGGTGGTGGTACTGACAGTGACAGGGTTGGCACTGACAGTGATGGGTGGTGGTACTGACAGTGACAGGGTTGGTACTGACAGTGATGAGGTGGTGGTACTGACAGTGACAGGGATGGTACTGACAGTGATGATGTGGTGGTACTGACAGTGACAGGGTTGGTACTGACAGTGATGGGTGGTGGTACTGACAGTGACAGGGTTGGCACTGACAGTGATGGGTGGTGGTACTGACAGTGACAGGGTTGGTACTGACAGTGACGGGGTGGTGGTACTGACACTGACAGGGGTGGTACTGACAGTGACGGGGTGGTGGTACTGACAGTGACAGGGGTGGTACTGACAGTGACAGGGGTGGTACTGACAGTGACAGGGGTGGTATTGACAGTGACAGGGGTGGTACTGACAGTGACAGGGGTGGTACTGACAGTGACAGGGATGGTACTGACAGTGATGGGGTGGTGGTAGTGACAGTGATGGGGTGGTGGTACTGACAGTGATGGGGTGGTGGTACTGACAGTGATGGGGTGGTGGTACTGACAGTGACAGGGTTGGTACTGACAGTGATGGGTAGTGGTACTGACAGTGACAGGGTTGGTACTGACAGTGACGGGGTGGTGGTACTGACAGTGATGAGGTGGTGGTAGTGGCAGTGACGGGGTTGGTACTGACAGTATTCTGAAGCCACTGTGTGACGAAACGTTTCCTCAATAAAGATACCCAAGTGTTGCATATGTGTCTAATTTATATGAGTATTTATAAGATATAGTCAGGTGGAGAATGCTGCATGTGACAGTTTTCAAAGTAGTGTGATAGTTACAACCTTGTGTGACTTAAAGGACCTGCAGTGTTCCATTCTTGAGTTCTATGTGGGATAGCGATGTAAAGTTTCTTGGCAATAGGTTCAGCTATGTTGTAGAAGCCGTTATTCTGGTTGAAGTTGTTGGATATACAGATAAGTGAGGATTCCAGGATTCTTCGGTATTGCGTGTTGTCTTCTCTGGCGATGAGTCTTGCGTTTCTGTAGTTGATTAAATGGTTGTGTGAATTTCGGTGTTGAATACAGGTATTTCTCGGGTCGTCAGATCTGCCTGAGTACTGGTGTTCTGAAATACGTGTTTGGAGGTCTCTGAAGATGTTTAATGCCCGTCGTCTGCAGTCTCTAATGAAGTGATGAGGATAATGAAGTTTAGAAAAAACTTTCCCAATAAGGAAGCATTCTTCCTCAAGGAACTCACTGCTGCAGATTCTGAGTGCGCGCAGGAAAAAGCGCACTCAGCATTCTCCACCTGACTAAATCCTATAAATACCCTTGTTTCTTTTATCATAAGAACATAAGAACATAAGAATGGAGGAACACTGCAGAAGGCCTACTGGCCCATACAAGGCAGGTCCATATCAAAACCACCACTACCTAAGAATTTATTCCCGTACTCACGATACCAATCAAACCCAGCCCCTCCCACTCATATATTTGTCCAATCTCTTTTTAAAGCCACCCAAGATCCTAGCCTCTATCACAGTACTCGGAAGATTGTTCCACGCATCTACAACTCTGTTCGAAAACCAGTACTTGCCTATGTCCTTTCTAAATCTAAATTTATCCAATTTAAATCCGTTATTTCTGGTTCTTACTTGGTTCGATATCCTCAGTATTTTACTAATATCTCCCTTGTTTATGCCCATCATCCACTTGTACACCTCGATGATATCTCCCCTCATTCTACGTCTCTCCAGAGAGTGGAGATTCAACGCTCTAAGTCTATCTTCATACGGGAGATTTCTTATACTGTAAATCATTTTAGTCATTCTTCTTTGTATGTTCTCCAATGAATCTATATGGGATAAATGTTCTTTGGGCAGCATGTATAGTGTTCAGAAAACTGTCATATTGATAGCTCTCTTCATTACCCCAGTCCACAGATGATAAGTGTTCTCTAAGTCCATTGTAATCTGCTAAGCGAAAATCTGGGACCGTTACTGAGTTATCCCTACTATGAAACTTCCATTCAGATAGATCTGTTTGTGACTCGATAAAGCCCACTGCGTGGACGAAACGTTGTCAATAAAGGATCACATTATAAGAACATAGGAAAGGAGGAACACTGCAGCAGGCCTGTTGGCCCATTCTAGGCAGGTCCTTCACATTCCATCCCACTAACAGAATATTTGTTCAACCTAATTTTCAATGCTACCCAAGAAATAAGCTTTGATAATTTTATTTACTCATGTGCAATTCCCACTCAAATCCAACCCCTTTCACTCATGAATTTATCCAACCTAAATTTAAAACTACCCAAGGTCCTTGCTTCAATAACCCTACTAGGAAGACTGTTCCACTCATCAACTACCCTATTTCCAAACCAATACTTTCCTATATCCTTTCTAAATCTAAACTTATCTAACTTGAATCCATTATTGCGGGTTCTCTCTGAGAGATACCCTCAAGACCTTATTTATATCCCCTTTGTTAATACTCCATTTTCCACTTGTATACCTCGATCATGTCTCCCTCATTCTACGTCTTACAAGTGAATGTAATTTAAGGGTCTTCAATCTTCTTCGTAAGGAAGATTTCTAATGCTATGTATTAATTTAGTCATTCTACGCTGAATGTTTTCTAACGAATTTATGTCCATTCTGTAATATGGAGACCAGAACTGAGCTGCGTAATCTAGGTGAGGCCTTACTAATGATGTATAAAGCTGTAATATAACCTCTGGACTTATGTTGCTAACACTTCTTGATATAAATCCCAGTAATCTATTTGCCTTATTACGTACGCTTAGGCATTGCTGTCTTGGTTTAAGGTTGCTGCTTACCATCACCCCCAAGTCCTTCTCGCAATCTGTATGGCTAAGTTCTACGTTATTTAACTTATAAGTGCTTGGGTTATGGACACTCCGAGCTTTAGAACTTTGCATTTATCTACATTGAACTGCATCTGCCATTTTTCTGACCAGGAATTGAGTTTGTCTAAATCCTCCTGTAGTTCACTGACATCTACGTCTGAATCGATTATCCTACCTATCTTCGTGTCATCAGCGAATTTGCTCATATCACTAGAAATTCCTCGTCAAGGTCATTTATATATATTATAAACAACAACGGCCCAAAACCGATCCCTGAGGAACGCCACTTGTTACAGATCCCCACTCCGATTTAACCCCATTTATGCACACCCTCTGCTTCCTATTGGTGAGCCATGACTCGATCCATGACAACACTTTTCCCCCAATGCCATGAGCAGCCACTTTCTTTAACAGTCTCTGATGTGGTACTCTATCAAAGCCTTACTAAAATCCAAATAAACAATATCGAATTCTTTATCATTATCAACTGCCTCAAAAGCCTTACTGAAAAAGTTAATAAATTAGTTAGGCAGGAACGGCCCCTGGTGAATCCATGCTGAGTATCATTAATCAAATTATGCCTATCGAGATGGCTTCTTATGTTATCAGCTATAATCGACTCTAGTAATTTGCCTACAATTGATGTTAGACTTATTGGGCGGTAATTTGATGGTAACGACTTGTCCCCTGCTTTAAAAATAGGAATTACATTAGCCATCTTCCACGTATCCGGCACTACACCTGTTTGAAGAGATAGGTTAAAATGTTAGTTAAGGGTTCACAGAGTTCTATTTTGCATTCCTTAAGAACCCTTGAAAAAGCTCATCAGGGCCTGGCGATTTATTTTGCTTCAAACGGTCTATCTGTTTGATAACCTTTTCGCTAGTGACTGTGATACTACATAATTTATCTTCTTCAGGCCCACTAAAATACCTAATTCTTGGGATATTATTAGTGTCTTCCTGAGTGAAAACCGAGAGAAAATAATTATTAAAAATAGAGCACATTTCATTCTCTTTGTCAGTAAGATACCCATAATTATTTTTAAGGGACCTATCTTATCTCTAACTTTTGTTCTATACACCTGGAAAAACTTTTTGGGTTAGTTTTCGAATCCCTAGCAACTTTAATTTCGTAGTCCCGTTTAGCTTTTCTTATCCCCTTTTAACGTCCCTCTTAATGTCAATATACTGACTCATAAGATGACCCTCACCTCTTTTGATACGCCTATAAATTCCTTTCTTCTGCCCTAAAAGATATTTGAGCCTATTATTCATCCATTTTGGGTCATTTCTATTCGATCTAATTTCTTTATATGGGATAAATGTTATTTGGGCAGCATGTATAGTGTTCAGAAAACTGTCATATTGATAGCTCTCTTCATTACCCCAGTCCACAGATGATAAGTGTTCTCTAAGTCCATTATAATCTGCTAAGCGAAAATCTGGGACCGTTACTGAGTTATTCGTACTATGAAACTTCCATTCAATGCCAAAGGTAATTGATTTGTGGTCGCTTGCGCCGAGTTCCTCTGTAATTTCTAAATTATTAACAAGGGTTTCCTTGTTTGCCAGAACTAAGTCAAGCAGGTTATTTCCCTCGTAGGTTCTGTCACAAACTGCTTCAAAAACAATCTTGAACTACATCTAAGAAGTCGTTAGATTCTAAATTCCCAGTCAAAAATTCCAATCAATTTGACTAAAGTTGAAGTCACCCAGAATAACTACGTTATCGTGCATTGTGGCCTTAACAATTTCCTCCCATAGTAGTCTCCTTGGTCCCTATCTAAGTTTGGGGGACGGTATATCACACCTAAAATCAATTTTTCATGCCCTCTGAAAATTCTATCCAGACAGACTCTGTATGTGTTATTTCAGACTTTATTCCCTTTTTATGCAACAGTTCAAGCGATCTCGGACATACAGTGCCACTCCACCCCCCTTCCCGAAACTTCTGTCTACTTGGAACAATTTAAAACCCTGTATATGACATTCAGCAGGCATGTCCCTATTTTTCGTATTGAACCACGTCTCAGTTATGGCAAATACATCAATGTTACCTGCACTTGCAACTAATCTCAAATCGTCCATCTTATTCCTAGCACTACGACTATTTGTATAATACACTTTTAAAGACCCTCCTTTCTCTTTACCCTTCCTGCTCCATTCTGTTTTACCACTATACCTATTTCTGTCCTTGTTATTGTTAAGATTTTTTATATCAAAGCCTAGATCTATATTTCGACATTCAGTATTTTCCATTTCTAAACCCATACCTCTAACTAATCCTAGTTTAAAGTCCTAACAACACCCTCAACTGAGCTAGCAAGAAAATCCACACCTGCCCTGGATAAGTGAACCCCATCCCTGGCATACATGTCATTTCGGCCATAGAAGTGGTCCCAGTTGCAAATGAATGGTACTGCATTATCCTTACAGTGTTTGTCCAGCCAGCAATTGACACCAATTGCCCTGGACAGCCATTCATCTCCAACCCTCTCCTTGGCAAAATACCACATATGACAGGGTTCCCACCCTTCTTCCTAATTATGTCTATTGCTGACCTATACCTGCTAGTCAGGTCCTCACTCCTACGTCTGCCAACATCGTTGCCTCCAGCACTGAGACAGATAATAGGATTGCTCCCATTACCTCTCATGATGTCGTCCAGACGGCTAACAATATCCTCCATCCCAGCCCCAGGAAAGCAAACCCTCTGTCTCCTACTTCTTTCTTTCAAGCAGAAGGCCCTATCCATATACCTAATTTGACTATCCCCAACAAGAACAATGTTCTTACCTTCCTTGGTGTCGTTCGTGATGTTCCCTGTAGTCGACTCACATTCATCGGGTAACACGGAGAATCGGTTCGATGTTTCCACAACAGGTTTCTGGTTCTTCGTTAATTCTACCTCTCCATCCATCCTCTTGATCTTTAACTTTGTCCCATGCATTCCGGCCACTGTCCAGGTTCCTTTCTTGGCTTGAGGATTCTCAACAGGAGGATTACTACGAATCCTCTTGTTTTCCTCAGTCAGTCGCTGTATCTCAAGCTTAGCTACCCTCAGTTCTTCCTTCAGCTGCTGGTAGAGTAGCTTATATGTTTATCTTTCCACCGTAGAGTATCTGGAAAACTCCAGATCTCTGAAATAATTGTCAGATTAATGCTGATAATAATAGAAAAACTGGATGCGGTGTTGTCTGAATGACGAATTGCATAACCGCGTGTATTGTAATAGTGTTTGTTGGTGTTCAGTGTGTTGCAAGTCTCACACAACAGGTGAGGTAGCTAGGTATTGGCTATTACTTATGTTGCCGTCCTAGTAGGGAGGCGTTAGGATGTATCACCAAGATAATACCTTGGTAAGTAAGTTCTTTAATTATGTTCACAGTGTAATTGAACCACTGTTACTTAGTTATTGACACATAAGAAATTACTTGGAGTTGGGTCACATAGCTTCGTCATAACTTTTAACAAATATAGTCCATAAATATATTAGTATATAAGTTTGGTTTACTGCCTTAAATTATATGTTCACATAATTTTAACGTCTAGACGTGAGTTGGGGAGCTGAGGCAGTGGGTACTGACGAAGGGGCAATATCAGCGACCTCTTGTTTCTAGACTCCCACACATTTCCAAAATACATTTATATGAGTGAATAATAGTTTCTGACGTGTTACAGTTCTCCATAGTTATGTGGGTCAAAGGTTAATTCAAGAAATTGGAGCCACTCTTTCCCGTTTCCAAGGTCACATATGACTGCCTCTCTTACCCTAGGCATTGTATCACTCCTATGGGTTTAGCGCAAACACATAAATGTAATGCTGATTATTATAATTAGATCATTATTAAATTTATTGAAAAAGGGTAAACCCGCAAGGGATATACATCTCCAAGGGCATGGAGGCAATCATGTACGATCCAAGGAAGGAGAGGATAGGTTTAATTACGCCAATCAAGAGCCCCTTAATAACAAGCAGCTGCTTCGAAGAGCTGATATTAATAACAAACTTCTACAAATCGTTCTTAAGTTGGTATTTGGGTTAGAAAAAATATTAAGCTTCGTGAGTGAGCGAGCGAGCGAGTGGGTGAGTGAATGAGTGAATGAGCGAGTGAATGAGCGAGTGAATGAGCGAGTGAGTGTGTGTGAGTGTGGTGGAGGCATCAGAGGTCACGTCTACATCCTGAGTGAGTGTGGTGGAGGCATCAGAGGTCACGTCTACATCCTGAGTGAGTGTGGTGGAGGCATCAGAGGTCACGTCTACATCCTGAGTGAGTGTGGTGGGGCATCAGAGGTCACGTCTACATCCTGAGTGAGTGTGGTGGAGGCATCAGAGGTCACGTCTACATCCTGAATGAGTGTGGTGGGGCATCAGAGGTCACGTCTACATCCTGAGTGAGTGTGGTGGAGGCATCAGAGGTCACGTCTACATCCTGAGTGAGTGTGGTGGGCATCAGAGGTCACGTCTACATCCTGAGTGAGTGTGGTGGGGAATCAGAGGTCACGCTACATCCTGAGTGAGTGTGGTGGGCATCAGAGGTCACGTCTACATCCTGAGTGAGTGTGGTGGGGCATCAGAGGTCACGTCTACATCCTGAGTGAGTGTGGTGGGGCATCAGAGGTCACGTCTACATCCTGAGTGAGTGTGGTGGGGAATCAGAGGTCACGTCTACATCCTGAGTGAGTGTGGTGGAGGCATCAGAGGTCACGTTTACATCCTGAGTGAGTGTGGTGGAGGCATCAGAGGTCACGTCTACATCCTGAGTGAGTATGGTGGAGTCATCAGAGGTCACGTCTACATCCTGAGTGAGTGTGGTGGGGCATCAGAGGTCACGTCTACATCCTGAGTGAGTGTGGTGGAGGCATCAGAGGTCACGTTTACATCCTGAGTGAGTGTGGTGGAGGCATCAGAGGTCACGTCTACATCCTGAGTGAGAGTGGTGGAGGCATCAGAGGTCACGTCTACTCCTGCCTGATGTTTCTACTAACCATTTAATGTAGTTATCATATACTTTTCTCTTATAATCTTCTCTTTCTAAACTAAAACTGAATTTATTGGGTTTTCTGAATCCTTTCAAAACATTCTTTGTGTACCAGTTGCACCAGTTGTACCAGTTGTACCAGTTGCACCAGTTGTACCAGTTGCACCAGTTGCACCAGTTGAACCAGTTGTACCAGTTGCACCAGTTGTTGCACTGAACAAAATATTTATTTATGAACAAAATATAATTTTTAAACAAAATATAATTTTTAAACAAAATATAATTTTAAAACAAAATATAATTTTTGAACAAAATATAATTTACAAACAAGACTTTAGTTGCTTATCATCTTAAATTCGTACTAATTTTACACTTGTGGTGTATTTTCAGAAGAACTTGATATAGAGTCCCGCTGAAAAGTCCGGCAAAAGGAGCTACATCAAGCAACGGCTCCTGTGAGATGGAGGATCTTGCTGGCTCACAAGACCCATTGTTTACTGACAACACCACAGACTGCCAGGGAGCCAAAGTCAACACTGAAGTACAGCCAGACGATGCAACAGACACAATTGTGCAGTCGGCAGCGAGTTCAAGTTAGTATACAATATATATATATATATATATATATATATATATATATATATATATATATATATATATATATATATAAAATATATATATATATATTGTGTGTGTGTGTGTGTGTGTGTACTCACCTAGTTGTGGTTGCAGGGGTCGAGTCATAGCTCCTGGCTCCGCCTCTTCACTGGCCGCTACTGGGTCACGCTCCCTGCTCCATGAGCTTTATCATACCTCTCTTAAAGCTTTGTATGGAACCTGCCTCCACTACATCGCTTCCCAAGCTATTCCACTTCCCGACCACTCTATGACTGAAGAAATACTTCCTAACATCCCTGTGATTCATTTGAGTCTTCAACTTCCAACTGTGTCCCCTTGTTGCTGTGTCCCATCTCTGGAACATTCTGTCTCTGTCCACCTTGTCTATTCCTCTCAGTATCTTATATGTCGTTATCATGTCCCCCCTGTCTCTCCTGTCCTCCAATGTCGTCAGGTCGATTTCCCTTAACCTCTCCTCGTAGGACATACCCCTTAGCTCCGGGACTAGTCTTGTTGCAAACCTTTGCACTTTCTCTAGCTTCTTTACGTGCTTGGCTAGATGTGGGTTCCAAACTGGTGCTGCATACTCCAGTATGGGCCTAACGTACACAGTGTACAGAGTCCTGAACGATTCTTTATTAAGATGTCGGAATGCTGTTCTTAGGTTAGCTAGGCGCCCATATGCTGCAGCAGTTATTTGGTTGATGTGCACCTCAGGAGATGTGCCTGGTGTTATACTCACCCCAAGATCTTTTCCTTGATTGAGATTTGTAGTCTCTATCCCCTAGACTGTACTCCGTCTGCGGTCTTCTTTGCCCTTCCCCAATCTTCATGACTTTGCACTTGGTGGTTTGAACTCCAGGAGCCAATTGCTGGACCAGGCTTGCAGCCTGTCCTCGTCCTCGTCCGATTCAATTCTTCTCATCAACTTCACATCATCTGCAAACAGGGACACTTCGGAGTCTATTCCTTGCGTCATGTCGTTCACAAATACCAGAAACAGCACCGGTCCTAGGACTGACCCCTGTGGAACCCCACTCGTCACCGGCGCCCACTCTGACACCTCGCCACGTACCATGACTCACTGCTGTCTTCCTGACAGGTATTCCCTGATCCATTGTAGTGCCTTCCCTGTTATCCCTGCCTGGTCCTCCAGCTTCTGCACTAATCTCTTGTGTGGAACTGTGTCAAACGCCTTCTTACAGTCCAGGAATATGCAATCTACCCACCCCTCTCTCTCTTGTCTTACTGCTGTCACCCTGTCGTAGAACTCCAGCAGGTTTGTGACACAGGATTTCCCGACCCTGAAACCGCGTTGGCCGTCGTTGATAACCTCATTCCTTTCTAGGTGCTCCACCACTTCTCCTGATAATCTTCTCCATGACCTTGCATACTATACATGTCAGTGACACTGGCCTGTAGTTTAGTGCTACGTTCCTGTCTCCTTTTTTAAAGATTGGAACTACATTTGCTGTCTTCCATAACTCAGGTAGTTGCCCTGTTTCGATAGACGTGTTGAAGATTATTGTTAGGGGTACACATAGCTCCTCTGCTCCCTCTCTCAGGACCCATGGAGAAATGTTATCCGGCCCCATCGTCTTTGAGGTATCCAGCTCGCTTAGTAGCCTCTTCACTTCCTCCTCAGTTGTGTGTATTGTGTCCAGCACTTGATGGTGTACCCTACCTCTCCGCCTTTCTGGAGGCCCTTCTATCTCCTCTGTGAACACCTCTTTGAATCTCATGTTGAGCTCCTCACACACTTCGCGGTCATTTCTTGTGACCTCCCCCCCTTCCTTCCTCAGCCTGATCACCTGGTCCTTGACTGTTGTTCTCCTCCTGATGTGACTGTACAATCTAATTGTACTCACCTAATTGTGGTTGCAGGGGTCGAGACTCAGCTCCTGGCCCCACCTCTTCGCTGTCTGCTACTGGGTCTCTGCTCTCCCTGCTCCATGAGCTTTATCATTCCTTGACTTAAAACTATGTATGGTTCCCGCCTCCACTATATCGTTCGCTAGATTATTCCACTTCCTAACTACTCTATGGCTGAAGAAGTGCTTCCTAACATCCCTTTGACTCATCTGAGTCTTCAGCTTCCAGTTGTGTCCACTTGTTTCTTTGTTCCCTCTCTGGAACATCCTGTCACTATCTACCTTGTCGATTTCCTGCAGTATTTTGTATGTTGTTATCATGTCTCCTTTAACCCTTCTGTCCTCCAGTGTTGTTAGTTCTATTTTCCTCAACCTTTCTTCATATGACATTCCCCTGAGCTGTGGAACTAGCCTTGTCGCAAACCTTTGCACTTTCTCTAATTTCTTGACGTGCTTGACCAGGTGTGGGTTCCAGACTGGTGCTGCATACTCTAGTATGGGCCTGACGTACACGGTGTACAGTGTCTTGAACGATTCCTTGTTAAGGTAACGGAACGCTAATCTTAGGTTTGCCAGTCGCCCATATGCTGCCGCAGTTATCTGGTTGATGTGTGTTTCTGGAGACATGCTTGGCGTTATACTCACCCCAAGGTCTTTCTCCTTTGCTGAGGTTTGTAGCCTTTGTCCGCCTAGCCTGTACTCTGTCAGCGGTCTTCTTTGCCCTTCTCCGATCTTCATGACTTTGCATTTGGTGGGGTTAAATTCGAGAAGCCAGTTGCTAGACCAGATGTCAAGCTTGTCCAGGTCTCTTTGAAGTCCTGCTTGGTCTTCATCCGATGTGATTCTCCTCATTAATTTCACATCATCTGCGAACAGAGACACTTCTCAGTCTATCCCGTCCGTCATGTCATTCACATATACCAAGAATAGCACTGGTCCTAGGACCGACCCCTGCGGTACACCGCTCGTCACAGGCGCCCATTGTGATACCTCATCGCGCACCATGACCCGTTGTTGCCTCCCTGTGAGATATTCCCTGATCCATTCCAGTGCCCTTCCTGTTATACACGCTTAGTCTTCCAACTTCTTTACTAATCTCATATGAGGAACTGTGTCGAAGGCCTTCCTACAGTCCAGGAAAATGCAGTCAACCCACCCTTCTCTCTCTTGCCTTACCTCTGTTACTTTATCATAGAACTCCAGGAGGTTTGTTACACAGGATTTGCATTCCCGGAATCCGTGCTGTCTGGCGTTGATTATCCTGTTCTGCTCCAGATGCTCCACCATTCTTTTCCTGATGATTTTTTTCCAAGACTTTGCACACTATACACGTAAGTGACACCGGTCTATAGTTTAGTGCCTCCTTTCTGTCTCCTTTTTTAAAGATGGGGACTACGTTGGCCTTTTTCCATATCTCAGGTAGCTGCCCAGTTTCAAGGGATGTGTTGAATATTATGGTAAGTGGCACATTCAGAACCTCAGCTTCTTCCCGAAGGACCCACGGGGAGATATTGTCCGGGCCCGTCGCCTTTGAGGTATCAAGGTCACTGAGTAACTGCTTCACCTCCCCCTCAGTTGTGTGTATGCCCTCCAGCACTTTATACATCCCTTGTTGGTGACACACCCCGTCCTGTCTACCCAGCTGCCTTCCTGCCTCCATTGTGAATACTTCCCTAAACCTTGAGTTGAGCTCCTCACATACCTCTTGATCATTACTTGTGAGTTCCCCATCTTCTCTCCTCAGCCTTATCACCTGGTCCATGACTGTTGTCTTCCTTCTGATGTGACTGTACATCAGTTTTGGGTCAGACTTGACTTTCGATGCTATGTCATTTTCGTACTGTTTCTGGGCCTCCCTCCGTACCTGTGCATACTCGTTTCTAGCTCTTCGACTAATCTCCTTGTTCACCTGGGTTCTTTGCCTTCTGTACCTTTTCCATTCTCTGACACTGTGTGTGTATGTGTGTGTGTGTGTGTGTATGTGTGTATGTACTCACCTAATTGTACTCACCTAATTGTGGTTGCAGGGGTCGAGACTCAGCTCCTGGCCCCCCTCTTCCTGTCTGCTACTGGTCTCTGCTCTCCCTGCTCCAGAGCTTTGTCATACCTTGTCTTAAAACTATGTATGGTTCCTGCCTCTATATTTTCTAGTCCATTCCACTTCCTGACTACTCTGTGGCTGAAGAAATGTTTCCTGACATCCCTTTGACTCATCTGAGTCTTCAGCTTCCAGTTGTGTCCCCTTGTTTCTGTGTTCCCTCTCTGAAACAACCTGTCACTATCTACCTTGTCAATTCCCCGCAGTATTTTGTATGTCGTTATCATGTCTCCTCTGACCCTTCTTTCCTCCAGTGTTGTTAGTCCTATTTCCCTCAGCCTTTCTTCATAAGACAGACCCCTGAGTTGTGGAACTAACCTTGTCGCAAACCTTTGCACTTTCTCTAGTTTCTTGACGTGCTTGACCAGGTGTGGGTTCCAGACTGGTGCTGCATACTCTAGTATGGGCCTGACGTATACGGTATACAGTGTCTTGAACGATTCCTTGTTAAGGTAACGGAACGCTAATCTTAAGTTTGCCAGTCGCCCATATGCTGCCGCGGTTATCTGGTTGATGTGTGCTTCCGGAGACGTGCTTGGTGTTATACTCACCCCAAGGTCTTTCTCCTTTGTTGAGGTTTGTAGCCTTTGTCCACCTAGCCTGTACTCTGTCAGCGGTCTTCTTTGCCCTTCTCCGATCTTCATGACTTTGCATTTGGTGGGGTTAAATTCGAGAAGCCAGTTGCTAGACCAGATGTCAAGCGTGTGTGTGTGTTTGAGTGTGTGTGTGTGTGTGTGTGTGTGTATTCATATGTACTCACATATATGTGGTTGCAGGGGTAGATTCACAGCTCCTGGCCCCCACCTTTTCACAGGTTGCTATTATGTCCAATCTCTCCTGGCTACAAGAGCCTTGTCATAACTCTTCTTAAAGCTATGTACGGATCCTGCCTCTTATACTTCACACTGCAGACTCTTCCACTTCCTGACAAATCTAAGGCTGAAGAAATATTTCGTAACATCTCTATGACTCATCTGAGTTTTCAACTTCCGTCTGTGCTCTCGTGTTCCTGTTCTCCATCGCTAAAAGATTCTGTTCATTGTTCACCTTGTCAATTCCTCTCAGTATTTTGTACGTCGTTATCATATCCCCCTTAATCCTTCTGTTCTCCAGTGTCACAAGGTTGAGTTCCCATACCTCTTCTCATAGGACATACCCCTTAGCTCCGGTACTAGTCTTTTTTTTTAATCAGTTTTACAGGCTAAGAGCCCTATCTAATGTATACTTCCCCCCCCAGGACGCCACCCACACCAGTCAGTTAACACTCAGGTATCTACTTACTGCTAGGTGAATAGGGACAACAGGTGTAAGAAAACATGCTTAACGTTTCCACCCTTACTGTGGATCGAGCCACGGACACTCAGTATGTGAGATGAATGCGCTGCCAACTGAACCACGGGACCCAGTTACAAACCTCTGCACTATCTTCAATTCATGATGTGCTTGGCCAAATGTGGGTTCCAAACTGGTGCTGCGTACTCCAATATGGGCCTGACGTACACGGTGTACAGTGTCGTGAATTACTCTTTACTTAAATATCGAAACGCTATTATTAGATTAGCTCGACGGTCATGTGCTGCAACAGTTTTTTAGTTGATATGCGCCTCAGGAAAGATGCTCTGTATAATACTCGCTCCAAGGTTCTTCTCCTTAAGTGAGGTTTGCAGCCTTTGTCTCCCTAGGCTGTTCTTCGTCTGCTGCCTTCTTTGTCCTTTCCTAAGTTGGGCTTAGTGGGTTTAAACTTCATGAGAGATTTGTCAAATCAGACCTGTAATTTGTCCAGATCCTTTTGTAGCCTTTCCTCGTCCTCGTCTGCTTGTATTATTCTCATTAGTTTCTCGTTGTCTGAGAACTGGGATATCTCTGACTCTATCCCGTCCGTCATGTTATTCATGTATACAATAAACTGCACCGGCCCTAGGACTGACTCTCGTGGTACCCCGCTCGACACCTCGTCACGGACCATCATTCGTTGTTTGCTTCCCATCAAATATTCCCTGGTACATTTCAGTGCTTTTTCTGTTAATCCTGCCTGCTCATATAACTTTTGTACCAGTTTCTTGTGAGGTACTGTATCAAAAGCCTTCTTATAATCCAAGAATAAGCAATCTACCCATCCCTCTCTCTCTTTCTCTGTCTTATTTCTGTGGTGCTTCACTACTCTTCTCTTGATAATCTCCACAAATTTGCATATTATAAATATCAGTGACACTGGTCAGTAGTTTAATGCTGCCTGTCTGTCTCCTTTTTTTATAAAAATGGAAATACTTTTCCTGTCTTCCACACCTCTAGCAGTTGACCTGTTTCGATAGATTTGTTTAAAATTTTTGCTAGTGGTACACTAGCTCTCACGGCCCATGGAGACATATTATCTGGTTCTACCGCGCTCTGGGTATCTAACTCATCAATTTCTTCACCTCCTCCCTGTTTGTGTGTATTGTGTTCAACACTTGCTGGTGCACTCTCCCCTCTCGGATTGCTGGAAACCTTTCTGTCTCCTCTCATGCTAAGCTCTTCACAGACTTCCTGGTCAATCCTTGTGAGCTCTTCTCCTTCCTTCTTTAGCCTGACTACCTGGTCCTTGACTGTTGTTTTCCTCCAGATGTGGCTATATAACAACTTTGGGTCAAACTTCACCCAATTTCAATGTGTGTGTGTGTGTGTGTTGTTAGTTAGTTAGTTAGTTAGTTACCATTTTGTCCTAGGCACATGTCGATTAGACACTAGGCCTGTTGTATGTGTGTGTACTCACCTAATTGTACTCACCTAATTGTGGTTGCAGGGGTCGAGACTCAGCTCCTGGCCCCGCCTCTTCGCTGTCTGCTACTGGGTCTCTGCTCTATACTCACCTAGTTGTGGTTGCAGGGGTCGAGTCAAAGCTCCTGTGTGTGTGTGTGTGTGTGTGTGTGTGTGTGTGTTTGTGTGAGTACTCACCTAGTTGTACTCACCTAGTTGTGGTTGCAGGGGTCGATTCATAGCTCCTGGCCCCGCCTCTTCACTGGCCGCTACAGGGTCACTCTCCCTGCGCCATGAGCTTTATCATACCTCTTCTTAAAGCTATGTATATAGCCTGCCTCCACTACATCACTTACTAAACTATTCCACTTCCCGACCACTCTGTGACTGAAGAAATACTTCCTAACATCTCTGTGATTCATCTGGGTCTTCAACTTCCAACTGTGTCCCCTTGTTGCTGTGTCCCATCTCTGGAACATTCTGTCTCTGTCCACTTTGTCAATTCCTCTCAGTATCTTATATGTTGTTATCATGTCTGCCCTATCTCTCCTGTCCTCCAGTGTCGTCAGGTCGATTTCCCTTAACCTCTCCTCGTAGGACATACCCCTTAGCTCCGGGACTAGTCTTGTTGCAAACCTTTGCACTTTCTCGAGCTTCTTCACGTGCTTGGCTAGGTGTGGGTTCCAAACTGGTGCTGCATACTCCAGTATGGGCCTAACGTACACAGTGTACAGGGTCCTGAACGATTCTTTATTAAGATGTCGGAATGCTGTTCTTAGGTTTGCTAGGCGCCCATATGCTGCAGCAGTTATTTGGTTGATGTGCGCCTCAGGAGATGTACCTGGTGTTATACTCACCCCAAGATCTTTTTCCTTGATTGAGGTTTGCAGTCTCTGGCCCCCCTAGGCTGTACTCCGTCTGCGGTCTTCTTTGCCCTTCCCCAATCTTCATGACTTTGCACTTGGTGGGGTTGAACTCCAGGAGCCAATTGCTGGACCAATCTTGCAGCCTGTCCAGATCCCTTTGTAGTTCTGCCTGGTCCTCTTCCGATTGAATTCTTCTCATCAACTTCACATCATCTGCAAACAGGGACACTTCGGAGTCTATTCCTTCCGTCATGTCTTGTGTGTGTGTGTGTGTGTGTGTGTGTGTGTGTGTTGTGTGTGTACTCACCTATTTGTGGTTGCAGGGGTCGAGACTCAGCTCCTGGCCCCGCCTCTTCACTGATCGCTACTAGGTCCTCTCCCTTCTCCATGAGCTTTATTATACCTCGTCTTAAAGCTATGTATGATTCCTGCCTCCACTACCTCACTTTCCAGACTATGTACTCACCTATTTGTACTCACCTAGTTGTGGTTGCAGAAGTCGAGTCATAACTCCTGGCCCCGCCTCTTCACTGGCCGCTACTGGGTCACTCTCCCTGCGCCATGAGCTTTATCATACCTCTTCTTAAAGCTATTAGTGTGTGTGTGTGTGTGTGTGTGTGTGTGTGTGTGTGTAGTGTGTATTAAGATATACTGTTAATAAAACCTGTATTTCAGTCACTTAATCTAGCTTCTCTTAGCTAACCCACGTTCCTAGGATGTAGTATTTCCTCTCTGGATTAAAACAGTCTCTGGAAAAGAAAGCTGGTCGCTTTGGGGTCTTTGGTTTCCCTGACGTGTTTGTCATCTAACTTCAATCCTATTGCAACGTAGTTATAGCATGGTGCCAGACCGCTCTATTTGTTGATCTTCCGTGTCTCTTAGAAACGAGAGGCACCTCCTACCTTCATCTTCGCTGTATCGTAAGTGTTGACGATAGTAGAGGCTCAAATGTAACTTCATATTATAAATATGGTTTGTCCACAAGAGCATGAAGTCTTCATCTGGACGCTTCTGGCTGTCATTGGACTTGATCAGTTGGGGTTCCCATTCTGATGTGTATTTTAGTATGAGTTAGGGGGGAGGAGGGTGTACCTCGAAATATTTATTAGCCAAATGACAGGAAAATGCTGTACGACCAGTTTGAATCTTCAATAACTCTGAAAATTTGCAGCCGATCCATTGATCGTTCTCAAATTATAAACGAAATTCTCTGAGGAAGGATAAAGAATCTGCCAGTCTCTTTTAAGGACTCATTGAAGGCTGTCTAATAATGCATCTTAGGAATTAATACACGATTAACAAACTTATTAGTATCAGCTCTACCTGAAAGATTATTCAAGCATTTATCAATAAAAAACTAAATAAATACCTGAGGATATAAGCAATACTTGCTGAAATAATATTGACTCACGTTTTAAATAATACTTTGTTAATTTTCAGGTTCAACAACAACAGAAGACGAAGAAGAAGAAGAAAAAGAAGAAGATGATGAAGAAGACAACGAGGACACACAAGCAAAGCAGTCTGAGTTTATCCCATCTTGTGGATGCTGTAATTCGTGCTTAAGGAGCCACAATGAGCTCCCTGATAACCCAACAACGACAGAGCTCATCAAGTACGCCTTCTCTTGCCCGCCCCATGGAAAAGTAAGGATTTTGTATTAATTTATTAAGATACGTGATGCATAAAAGATTAATGCTCTTGGACTGTCATTTACAGTGCTATTTTTGTTGCAGATATGTTATGCTGATTCTGTAAGTAGTCAGAATTTAATAATTAACTTGTTTATTTATTTTGTCTCCAATATTTCATATATGTCATTAGTTTCGGTGGATGTTGGAGGCATTTCTTCTCCGGATCAAAAAAAAAAAACTGGTCGCTCTGATATCCTTGGTTTCAATAAGGACTTTGTCATCTAACTCATTTAGAAATTTTTACTTTGCATTCACCCCATGCTGCGAGGGTCTCCCATCCTATTGCTAGGTCCTTGTATTTGTACTGGACTGGGACTCAACCCTATCACCTGCATTATGTGAAAGTTTAGAAACTTCTTATCTTACATGTGTGTGGACACATGAGGCCTGGTCACAGACCGGGCCACGGGGGCGTTGACCCCCGAAACCCTCTCCAGGTATACTCAAGGTATACACAGTGTATGTAAGGAAGTCCTCTGATAGAGTGTAACCTTATAATAATAACACTGGTCTGCATTTGGAATGTTTTTAATTTTTATTTTTATTCATGGTTGCGATCTTACATATTCTTGGGCTGCTGATTGTATATATCTAAACCATTTCGCTCTATCACGTAAGGATTTTGAATAAAATACAAATTAATGATAAAAAATGTGAATTTTTAATTGTTACTTTATTAAAATTAGGCAAGTAATCATGGAAAAGTACATTGTGTTAGTTCTAAGAACATATGAATTCCAAATCAATATGAACCAAATCAAATTATTTTATTAAAAAAAATATGTTCCTAATGGTTAACCTACATATTAAATCAAAGGAAGGAGGACCACTTTTATTTTCGCTTTTGCTGTGCATCGAGACCATTACGTTTCAATGACCAGCAGTAATCCGCCATCATGCTGACATTCCATTTGCCCTGGTATCGAGTTTCCATGGCGCAAATATCCTGATGGAACCGCTCTCCTTATTCCTAACTGTAGTCCCCACAATTGTTGGGAAAATAGTCAAGATGTGAGTGCAAAAAGTGCATCTTCACACTCATTCTAGACCCAAATTGTTGGAAACTTGAAATCAGGTCTTGGATATTTTTTTTTTTCATATTCGGGGAAGCGCCTGTTTCCCAGGAAGTTGTGAACAATCTGCTTGAATGAAAACCAGGCATTCACCTCGACACCTGCTAATGCTTCATCAAAATGCTTGTCCTTCATCAATTCCCGAATCTGAGGGCCAATAAAGATTCCTGCCTTTAGCTTGCCTTCACTTATACGAGAAAAATTTGACTCCAGGTACTTGAAAGCAGTTCCATTCTTGTTCAAGGCCTTCACAAAATTTTTCATAAGCCCTAATTTGATGTGGAGTGGTGGCAGCAGAATTTTCTTGGGGTCAACTAGTGGCACAGTTTTCACGCTGTGATTTCTGGAAAAGAAGCTGGTTCTTGGTGGCTAGTCTTTTTGTTCATAGTGCTGGCTGTCTGCCCTACTATCCCAAAGACACAGAAAACAGGGATACTTGGTGTATCCGCCTTGAAGACCTAGTAGGAGAGCAATAACTTCTAAATCACCACAAATGAGAAAATTGTGATTCTGGTACTTGATTGCAGATATTAGTGTCTTCATATTTGCGTAAGTTTCTGACATTTGGACACTATGGCCAACTGGCACAGATGCAGCTGTGTTGACATTGTAGAGAAGTACAGCCTTTAAACTTCTTTCAGAAAAATCAATGAAGAGTCTTCATTCATCTGCTTTGTATGACATCCTCATGTGTTCAATAAGGCCACAAATATTTGAACAGAAAGCTAAAGATTCCTCTTTGTCAAAGAACTGAGTGAATTTCGCTTCACGATGACGGTACCAAGCGAATGTTGTTCCAGGAGCTAGAAGCCTGTGTTCCTTCAGTTTAGAGCCAAGCAACTGTGCACTTTCTTTTGGAAGGTTAAGGTCTCTCACCAAGTCATTGAGCTCAACTTGGTTGAAGGGTTTGGGATCGTCATTTGTTGGTGGTTCATAGTCTACTTCCATCTCCTTAGAATCACTGGTATCAAACTCTGATGAAATTTGCCATGTCTCAGGTGGCACAGATACAGGAATATCTTCAGAGTGTGGAACAGCCTTATTACTGAAGGAATATTTGGGTATATTATGCGATCTTTAGTCTTCTTGTTGAATCCAGCTACTTTAGTCTTACAAAAGTAGCAGTCATCATGGTGGTTCATCTGCTCCCGCCATACCATTGGTACTCCAAAGGGCATACATTTAAGTTTTCCAACTGACCCCATTTGGAGCTTACTGATGCAACTCTTGCAAGCTTTGTGTGGTGTAAATGGTTTGTCCTGGTCTCCAAGTTTGCAGCCAAAATAAGCAAAGTAGCAGCGCTTCAATAAAGGAGTAATGTTGCTCCGGGAATCTGAAGGTGTGAATTGCCCGCAGACATAGCAAAATATGTCTGGTGAATTTATGCAGCCTCTAGACATATTAATAATCTGAAAATAAAAAAAAATATATTAGATTTAACATTTAATTCAATATAAGGTAAGCATTTTAATTGGTAATATACCACTTTCTCATTTACTTATGTTATACGAAAAGAGAAAAGTAACGTTTCCGTATAACTTGACAACCTGATGTGATAGAGATGAATAAAAAGCACAATGAATCACTATTTTGCATATAGACTGCCCGTAATGCCAAGTCATGATAGTGTCTCTCCTTGCACTACAAATCATTGTAAACCCTCACTGTAATCTACCAATGTAAATATACTTCCTACAATATGTCAACCACTTTGTAAACTTGCAAGGAAATAAAAAATTTAATATACCGAAAAAGATACCATAGAGTTAATAAAAAAATCATGCAGACCAGTGTAATAATAATAATAATAATAATAATAATAATAATAATCAGATTTATCAAATTTAGTTCTACAAGTACATGTAACCTTATAATAATAATAATAATAATAATGATAATAATAATAATCAGATTTATTTCTATAAGTACATGTACAAGGCATATAGGCAAGCCCCTTGTTATGCAGAGCATTTCGGGCAAATTAGGTCAGTTTTGTCCCAGGATGCGACCCACACCAGTCGACTAACACCCAAGTATCTATTTTACTAATGGGTGAACATGGACAGCAGGTGTCTTAAGGAAACACGTCCTAATGTTTCCACCCGTACCGGGGATCGACCCCCGAACCTCAGTGTGTGAGCCGAGTGCGCTATAGTGTACTTGACGATTTGTGTTTTATCTAGTCGAGACTGCGACTTCATTCCACTGTATTCCACTTAGTGAAATGTGGATACTGAAAACTTAAAGTTAAGATAGCACTACTATCTTAACTTATTCATTTCTCTATTTTCTTGTGTATGATTTAATGAACTTCAGTATTTCATTTACATTAAGCGCGCCATTGAGTCCAGTAAATTAATGGATTTTTTAATTCATGTTCACTTATCCCTACATTGATCAGTATTGGAAAGGATTACTTATTCTGATAAAAAATCATAAAACAATGGACTTAACAGGCTGCTACTTTGCCAGAGGTTGAAAAAGACACTTAAAATAAATGTCTTGAACTGTATGGATGTCAGTTTTTCCTATATCTTGAAGGTATCATCTTAATATTTACATCCACTATGCCTGATCTAGTTGCACGCGATTTTGAAATACTTGCTCTGCAACTTGTTTCTCAATAACAGTATTATTTTTTTTTTCATTTTTTATAGTACCAAAAAAATATCATTTATACAACTTGTTGAATATTTTTTTTATATAATTTTCCTAAATTCAGCATGTGTAAATATGAATAATATAATAAATGTGTATGAAAATATGACGCTGAATTGACCCTTCAAGAAATTTTGTGATACAGGGGGGGAGTGATATAGGGTGGAGTGATACAGGGGGAGTGATACAGGGGGGGTGATACAGGGGGAGTGATACAGGTGAGAGTGATACAGGTGAGAGTGATACAGGTGAGAGTGATACAGGGGGGAGTGATACAGGTGAGAGTGATACAGGTGAGTGATACAGGGTGGAGTGATACAGGTGAGAGTGATACAGGGGGAGTGATACAGGTGAAAGTGATACAGGGGGAGTGATACAGGTGAGAGTGATACAGGTGAGAGTGATACAGGGGAGTGATACAGGTGAGAGTGATACAGGTGAGTGATACAGGGTGGAGTGATACAGGTGAGAGTGATACAGGGGAGTGATACAGGTGGGAGTGATACAGGTGAGAGTGATACAGGTGAGAGTGATACAGGTGAGAGTGATACAGGGGGAATGATACAGGGGGAGTGATACAGGTGAGAGTGATACAGGTGAGAGTGATACAGGGAGTGATACAGGTGAGAGTGATACAGGTGAGAGTGATACAGGTGAGAGTGATACAGGGGGGAGTGATACAGGTGAGAGTGATACAGGTGAGAGTGATACAGGTGAGAGTGATACAGGTGAGAGTGATACAGGTGAGAGTGATACAGGGGGGAGTGATACAGGTGAGAGTGATACAGGTGAGAGTGATACAGGGGGAGTGTTACAGGTGGGAGTGATACAGGGGGAGACGCCATAGTGAATTAATGTGTGAGTACTGGTTGGGTGAAATCGTCTAGTAATCCGACGTCATAGAGGCCATAATTGAATGGATCGGCCTCAAACTATAATTAATAAGTACTGGAATGTCCCTTGTTGAAGAATAGAGACAGAATTTGCGGGGCCTCCTGAATTAGATGATGACAGTGGAAATAATGAGGCGTCGCCATGCAACACATCCAGTATGTACGCCATTAGACCTTTTCGATTTTTCGCTGGCCAGTAGGATTCTATTTGCTAGGTTGGCGTTTTGGTGTGATCCAACTACAATATAAATGGTAAGTGGTAATATAAATTATCTTAATTACCTAACTTTTGGTACTAATGTGCCTGGTGTCAATTAGAAAATTCTTACCCTGTCTGTGTGTGTTAGTGTTCCCATTAATCCTTATTGGAGATTAGTTCCTTTAATTTTTATACAGTCCACACTGTTTTTTTAATTTACCATTATTGGTATTAATGGTTAATATTTTAATTATTAATTTAATGTCAGGTCAAGCTTTTTTGTGAGAGTGGTGGAGGAGTGTGCATCGAGGGAGTGACAGTCCTGTGACCTACTGTGACTAAGTCCCATTTGCCTCGCCCAAATTACTTGCAAATAATAATTCAGGTAATACCCTGTAAACCTCATGCTCATGCAGGTAATTTCTCACACAACTATGACAATAGCCATATTGTATTAAAATTAATTTCCTTTACTTTAATCAGATTGGAGACTGTCTCATATGGATAGTATTTGGCCTGGGATTCTGGGGCTGCCTCATCGCTATTACCTGGGAGCTGGCTCTTCCTGGTGGAATGTTATTTAATTATTTAGTGCTCTATGTGATGGCGCTGCTGGCTGGTATACTGGCCGACTTTATAGGCCTACCTTCGTTACTTGGCAGCTTGATAATGGGAATACTTTTCAGCAGTATACCTGGGATAAATGCTGTTGGACATAATATTGATATATATTATTCGTCTGTTCTAAGGTAAGATATTTTACGTACCAGAAAATATGTGAAACGTTGATTAAATAAACTTTTATAAATTATTCATTTTACGTATAATGATTTAATGAATAAAACTTTATTTCACGATGTGTGTAATTATCTCCACGAATTATAATTATAATGGTTAGTAGATTTCCCGACTTTTTTCAACTAAAATCACTTTTCCTCACCAATTTTGTTTAGAAGATGACTTTTCTCGAATATTAATTAATTTAAGTATTCTTCCATTGAGTGATTGATTACTAAATTATCCTAAATTGCGATTACATAAATTTATGTATTAACCTAAATTATTTATTTATTTATTAACACATCTGCCGTTTCCCACCAAGGCAGGGTGGCCCGACAAAGAAACACTTTCATCATCATTCACTCCATCACTGTCTTGCCAGAGGCGTGCTTACACTACAGCTACAAACCTGCAACATTAACACCCCTCCTTCAGAGTGCCGGCACTGTACTTCCCATTTCCAGGAATCAAGTCCGGCCTGCCGGTTTCCCTGAAACCCTTCATAAATGTTACCTTGCCTACACTCCAACAGCACGTCAAGTCCTAAAAATCATTTGTCTCCATTCGATCCTATCTAACATGCTCACGAACACTTGCTGGAAGTCCAAGCCCCTCACACACAAAATCTCCTTTACCCCCTCCCTCCAACCTTTCCTAGGCCGACCCCTACCCCGCCTTCCCTCCACTACAGATTTATACACTCTCGAAGTCACTTTATTTTGCTCCATCCTTTCAATATGTCCAAACCATCTCAACAACCCCTCCTCAGCCCTCTGGATAATAGTTTTGATAATCCCACCCCTCCTTCTAATTTCCAAACTACGGATTCTCTGCATTATATTCACACCACACATTGCCCTCAGACACGACATCTCCACTGCCTCCAGCCTTCTCCTTGTTGCAACATTCATAACTCATGTCTCACACCCATACAAAAGTTTTGGCATAACTATACTCTCATGCATTCCCCTCTTTGCTTTCATGCATAAAGTTCTCTGTCTCCACAAGCTCCTCAGTGCACCCCTCACCTTTTTCCCCTCATTAATTCTATGATTCACCTCATCCTTCATATACCCATCTGCTGACACATCCACTCCCAAATATTCACATTCACCTCCTCCATACTCCCTCCCTCCAATCTGATATCCAATCTTCCGTTATCTTTTTTTTTGTTATTCTCATCACCTTACTCTTTCCTATACTCACTTTTAATTTCCTTCTTTTACATACCCTACCAAACTCATTCACTAACCTCTGCAACTTCTCTTCAGAATCCCCCAAAAGCACAGTGTCATCAGCAAAGAGCAACTGTGACAACTCCCACTTTGTGTTATATTCTTTATCTTTTAACCCCACACCTCTTGCCAACACCCGAGCATTCACTTCTCTTACAACTCCATCTATAAATATATTAAACAACCATGGTGACATCACACATCCCTTTCTAAGACCTATTTTTACTGGGAAATAATCTCCCTCTCGCCTACATACTCTTAACCTGTGCCTCACTATCCTCGTAAAAACTTTTCATCGCTTTCAATAACCTACCTCCTATTCCATACATTTGCAACATCTGCCACATTGCCCCCCTATCCACCCTATCATATGCTTTTCACCTATATGTTTCACTGCAGACACTTGGTCTACACACCCCCTACCCTTCCTAAAGCCTCCTTGTTCATCTGCTATCCTGGTCTCCGTCTTACTCCTAGTTCTTTCAATAATAACTCTTCCATACACTTTACCAGGTATACTCAACAGACTTATTCCCCTATACTTTTTACACTCTCTTTTGTCTCCTTTGCCTTTATACAAAGGAATTTTGCATGCTCTCTGCCAATCCCTAGGTACCTTACCCTCTCCCATACATTTATTAAATAAAAACACTAACCACTCTAAAACTATATCCCCCACCTGCCTTTAACATTTCTATCTTTATCCCATCAATCCCAGCTGCTTTACCCCCTTTCATTCTACTCACTGCCTCACGAACTTCCCCCACACTCACAACTGGTTCTTCCTCACTCCTACAAGATGTTATTCCTCCTTGCCCTATACACGAAATCACAGCTTCCCTATCTTCATCAACATTTAACAATTCCTCAAAATATTCCCTCCATCTTCCCGATACCTCTAACTCTCCATTTAATAACTCTCCTCTCCTATTTTTAACTGACAAATCCATTCTTTCCCTAGGTTTTCTCAACTTGTTAATCTCACTCCAAAACGTTTTCTTATTTTCAACAAAATTTGTTGATAACATACCTATCTAGATTATAATGAAATTCAGAAAACAATTGTTTTGAGTCTCGTAAATTTTTAGGCTGTGTCCATAAGCATTTTTAAGAAAAAGGTACGAACATTACATAAAAAATGAATTAGAGCCTAGTTAGATTAATATAATGTAGTCTAATCAACTCTTTATCCATAGAATTGGAGTTACCTTTTCCTTCCTAGTATCAAACCTGATTACCTCCCAGACGGGAAGGATTAGCACTTCTCTGTAAAAATAATAGTTGCCACTTCTGAGAGTGACCCCATATCAATTAATATATCATTTAATTTTGCAGAAACATTGCACTTACAATTATATTAATACGTGCTGGACTAGGACTGGACCCAGTCGCCCTGAAGAAGTTAAGCTGCACAGTACTACGCTTGGCTCTAATTCCTTGCCTAGTAGAAACAATAACAATGGGTCTTTTATCAGCGTTCTTCCTTGATCTCCCCTGGAGTTGGAGTCTTATGCTTGGGTAAGTAGCTAAGTTGTTCATTTATACATATTCAGTGAAACTGACAAAATTGCACGTAAAAGACCCAAAGTTAATTAAAAAAAATAGTTCCAAATAAGATGTATCTACTTTTGTATTTTCCTACTAGAAAAGGCATTGTTTAGTTATTACTTGGAAACCAATTTATTTAATAAATGACAATTAAAAATTTACATAGCTTGAAGTGAAAGGTTTCTTTTAATAAAGTTAGCAAAGCTGATCAAAACTGAAAATTTGAAGTCTATCAGAGATTTTCTTTTCAAACTTGCATCTACAAAGTCTAAATTTACAGGGTATCTTCCTTCTTATGGAATACATCAGTTTTAATATTTTGAAGCCGAAAAGACGAGGCTTTCTGTAGTTAATGAATGGAAATCATACTGGAACTTATGCCGTCTTAATATCTCTTGGTGATTTCCTACAAGGTTCTAGTTGGTCATCAGTCATTGATAAAGCTGGAACAACAACTCGAGCTGTGTTGGAAAAATCTGCTCCTTCTATGGAAGCTCCTAAGGACTAAGGACTATCCTTATGAAATTCTAGGTAGTCCTATTGACTTTCATATGATCTCAGAGGGAAACCAGTTTTTTTTATATGACTGGACTCCTTGCAGTCTCTTGTTCCTCTGATTTTTTTCTCCAATCACAGCAAGTATGCTCGCTGGGTTTCTGTTCATTTCCAAGATCTTAAAGAATTACCACAACATGCTTTGAAGGCCTTCAGGGAAATTTTTCATGAAACGATCGAAGGTTTTCAGTGATTCCCATAGACCAAAGTCACGAGCAACTCAATAAAATATTGAACATCTGGAGGAGTGATTGGATTTACACAAGATGCAGCATCCTTTGTTGAATGATCTCTTTGTGGACGTTTGGTCAGTGAGTTGCTCCAGGACTTCGTGGGAGATTACACAGACCAGAAATCATTGTTTTTTCATGATGATGGATGAAGGCTAGCTTCCTCAATCATGTCCAAAATTTTGATGTTATTTGAAACAAGGGAAATTCTTTCGTAGAACTTAGAGAAGATCTAGTGAGTTTGGTAGGATTTTTTTATTTTTTTTTCTAACAATGATTTAGTAAAGAATTTTGAAAAGCAAGAACAAGAGCATACGACAGTAAGAAGCAAGCAAAAGAAAATTAAGTTCTTCAAGGGCTTGAGCTCAGTTTTCGCCCAAATATACATTGCTACAAATATATGTAAAGGTGATCTTTATCTTTACATATCTTCTCCTATGAGGGTTCAAGCTATTCCTCCGTCCATGGCAGAAAGTGAAGATGTATCACTTAAAGAAATCGAATATCATCGAATGTCTTAAGAAAGAAACTAATAATTTACAGGGTTATTTTTCAGTGTAATAATCCCTGTCGTATGATTATCATGTAGATAGTTGAACACTCATTCATACGCTGGTTCCCTGAAGTTTAGTTTGTTTTCAAAAACTACAAACATACGAGTTTCAAAGGGAACTTAGGAAGATCTTCTCTCTCCATATTATTTGGGACACCTATTGACAAGAATCCATCGAAAATGGCACCAGATCATTTTGAGTGCGTTTAAAAGTTGGCCCGATTGTGAAAATACCTAGAAAATGTGTTGAGTTCCTCGAAAACTGCTAAAATAAAATATAACTGTTTCAGTACTATAGGGAAGATTCCATCGAGACCCTGTGCTCTCCTGGTGATTTATACATCTCCAGTGCTGATGGAATGACAGCCAAGCACGGGGAACCAGGTAGTACATGGAGGGAGACTGCTAAGAGTAAGCAGACAACGACTCGTGATGTGTGCACATTCTTCATCCTCTGAGGACTGGTCATTCAGACATTTTGGCGAGGACCTCCTCTGATGGTGTGATCATTCTTATCTTTCATATTCCTTTCTTTGAAGGCAAATCTGTTACCAACTGTGAAGTTTCTGTCAGCTACCACACTGGGAGGCATCAACACCTTATGACCATCAGGAACATTACTGAAACTTTAGACAGAAAATGATGGAGTGCCCCTCCTCTGTTTGCTGCCGTCAGTCACTGTGATTCAATATCATTGTTTCAAGGCCTTGCAAAAGTCCTTTAACAATGTCACTGACACTATGGATTCCGTCTGCTTAATAAAGATAGAAAATCAGCTCTTCAGTTCCCTCGATCATTTCATTATTCATGTCTATGGAGGAGGTACGAGTTTGGTGAACCACCTCAGGAAGAAGTTGTTCTGCCAGCGAAATTAGAATGTGGAGATGATTCCACCTACTCGGAATACTCTGTACCACAACTGTCAATGGGATCTCTACCTGGCCAACATTTGGTTATCTTGACATAATCCAAGAACTAGACTCATGCATACATGGTAAGAACAGATTTGAAGGTAAGTTTTTTCCACAGCGGATTTCCATACCACAAGTTTCAGTGGTGTGCCAGGAGCTGGTAAAGTGTGAGTGTCGGCAATCATGTGGTCAGTCTTGCAGCCCTTTGCAAATACCTGTGCAAAACTCTTTAACATTCACTACAGTACTATTATGACTTCGTCTGTTACATTATGACTACTTCCATTGCCAATAAAATTATGACTGCTTTATTTTCCTGTTAGACTTTAGATTAACAATGAGACTTCCAAAATTCACTCTTACTCTGCTATACGTCATTTAGGATGCTCATTTTGGACTCATTTGGAAGCTAATAAAATTATATAAAATGTTTGTTTTGAAGCATTTCACTATGCCTGTGGCTGGGAGGGGAATATTGATTACGATAATTTTATCGAAAAAATTTGCAGTAAGAATGGCGCTTATATGTTGTAGGTATATTTAACAATAAAAATGGTGGTGTAATTTGATTCTTGGTGCCATAAAACACGAAAAATGACGAATCATTCAAGTCTGTATTTTATTTGGATCCTAAGATATATATATATAACAACGGTAATATGTGATTCTCATAGGTCTTCAATTTCAGGGGTCTTCCTTGCAAGCCCAAAGAAAATATTCTATTTTGGTGCTATCCGTCGGGATTGTTTATTCTAGACTCGAAGAATCTGGGAAACACTTGGGGCAAACTTTAACATGGTGTCTGATTAACGACATAAGTGAGTCACGTCCACTACTTGGAGAAATTCCAATATTTTTCTGTCTAAGCCTTTTTATCTACTTCTATAAATGTAAACGAATTAAAATTTCGACAATGGTCTTCAGCGTAAGAACTGATGCCCTGAATTTTGACATATAAGATTAGAATAGACGTTTTTATCTTGGTAATCTTTTTGTATACTCATAACTAGCGTTCTCCTTTCTGCTTATTTCCATAAGATTCACTTATTCTTCTACTGATACTTTGAACAACCTTTAATTATTAGTAAGTTTGTCATCTGTAAAGGTGAACAAGACTTGTATAATTTTAAAGGTAATTGATTTATATTAGCATTACGTATAAAGAGGTCTTCTAGTGTTCCATACCTCAGTTGGTAGCGCATTCATCTCACACATTGAGATCCGTAGTTCGATCGCCGGTACGGTTGTATACACTTGAGGCTTGTGTCATTAAGGCACCTGCTCTCCCTGTTCACCTAGCAGTAAGTAGGTACCTGGGTGTTATTCGACTTGTGTGGGTAGCATCCTGAGTGTCAAACTTAACCTAATATGCCCAAAATGCTTTGCATAACAAGGGGCTTTCTATATAGTATGTAACTGATGTCAGCTAGGACTGAAAAGTTGTATTATGTACTTGTAGAAATAAATATTATTATTATTATGATCATTATTATTATTATTGTTGCTTTAGCGTGTAGGCATGAATCACCCACAATCACAGACAATCAGCCCATACCACTTAAATAATTCTATGTTAAATCTTATTTTAAGATCACTAGGAGATATTGTTATGCATAACATTTTCAACACTTTCCAATTATTTTATATCTATAGCTTTCTCCTTATAAATATATTCTGTAGCAGTAACATGTGTCTTCCAGGTTTATTGTTGCTGCAGTGTCACCGGCGGTGGTGGTGCCAAGTTTATTAAGGTTAAGTGAAGCAGGTTATGGGGTGGAGCAAGGTATTCCAACACTGGTCATTGCAGCAGCAAGTATTGATGACGTCTTGGCTATCACTGGCTTCAGCATCATGTTGGGATTAACATTTGCTAAAGGTTAGTGTCTAAACCTAATTTGAAATGTTGTAACGCCTTGTGACTTTTGTACTCGGATTTAATCTCGTTTATTATATAAAAGCTCTGATTTTTTGTTTATATTCATTAAAATGAAAATTTCTCCTTTTTAAAGTTATAAGTTTTTATTTATAAACACCACGAGATGTATCTGATGCATATAAACTGACAGCTTACTGTATTTTAATCTTTTGTTTAAATATTTAGTATTTTTGTCTACAGAATATATACACAGAACGATTAGTCTTTCAGTGTTTATACAATGAGAATTTATTTTCATCCCTATTTTAGGTAATAAAGTATTCGTGACAGGTTACATGCAGCCTTATTAACCCTTACATAGTCGATAGGTTTTAATTAAGCAAATTAAATGAAAACTGCAACCTAAAAAAACCACAAACAGCGGCCGTCACACCTCACACGACCGTCACACGACAGTCCCACTACCGTCACACGACCGTCACACGACCGTCACACGACCTTGTGACGTGTGCCACGGTCGTGTGCATGCAACGTGTCCTCCACCAGTCAAGAATACTTTATTCCCTAAAATAGGGATTAAAATAATATCTCATTGTATATACGCACACTGTACACATAATACAAGGCGCAGCATAATTATTCAATTTTCTGTTAATCCTGAAGTTCTATAAAACATGAAAATGTTAACTGACACATCACTAATCCACTAGTTCACCAGCACATTAAAACAGCGGCTCTCCATTAAGTGCAGACATGGTTAAAAATTAGTGATTACATAAGAACATAAGAATGGGGGAACACTGCAGAAGGCCTACTGGCCCATACAAGGTAAGTCCTTATCAAAACCACCACTACCCAAAACTACCCATGAATTTACTCCCTTACCCACGACACCAGTTAAACCCAGCCCCTCCCACTCATATTTGTCCAATCTCTTTTTAAAGCTACCCATCGACTTATGCCGTATCCTGAAATAATGCAATAATAATAATAATAATAATAATTTTATTATTATTATTATTATAATAAAATTATTATTATTATTATTATTATTATTATTATAATACAATTATTTTTATTATTATTATTATTATTATTATTATTATTGCATTATTTCAGGATACGGCATAAGTCGATGGGTAGCTTTAAAAAGAGATTGGACAAATATGAGTGGGAGGGGCTGGGTTTAACTGGTGTCGTGGGTAAGGGAGTAAATTCATGGGTAGTTTTGGGTAGTGGTAATTTTGATAAGGACCTGCCTTGTATGGGCCAGTAGGCTTTCTGCAGTGTTAATAATAATAATACTAAAAATAATATAATAATCTTTATTTCTACAAGTAAAGATAAAACTTATGCAGACCTAGGTGACACCAGTAAGATATTATATAGAAAGCTCCTTATTATGCGTAGCATTTCGGGCAAATTAGGTTAATTTTGTCCCCCAGGATGTTACTCATACCAGTCGACTAACACCCAGGTACCTATTTACTGTTAAGTGAACATGGACAGCAGGTGTCTTAAAGAAACACGCCCAAATATTTCCACCCAAACCGGGGATCGAACCACGGACCTCAGTTTGTGAGCTGAGTGTGCTATCCCTGTAGGGCTACCAGTAGCCTGATTTTTTTTAATTCACCTCCCCAGAATGTTTTATATATAACCTAAAATCTTTCATCCAACCGACTTCAAAATTTCACGAAGGTTGAGGCGCCGCTGGCAGGTACAGACTTAGTTTCCAGGTGGTACCTTGTCGGAGTCTCTTTAATCTTCAAACTTTTACCAGCGATGTGTCCTTCGTAAACGAAAACTAGGATCATAACTAGTGTGCATAAACTACCGAATCGTTATAAAATGACCATAATTTTTAAAGGGGTGGACGGATAAGCCAGCGGAAGGCCTCGGTCAGATGACCAAAAGTTCCGACGGCGGGTCGTCATCTAAGATCAGCGTCAGGAGACACTTGTCCTGTTTCCTAACGAACTTAACCTAACCTGGAGTGTATAGGTGCCAATTTTATTAATAAAATGGTGAAGTTTTTTTCCATGCTTCTTCTGAGACAGGGATGAAATTTTTTGAAAAAAAAAAAGAAAATCTGGGAAACATAATTAAAATGATTCTTTCAGTGAGCAACATTCCGACGTTTAAAATATTCACTATAACATCGCTAAGTAATATTATAGCCAAGTGAAAATTATCAGTCATGACGTCATCACTTTCGTGAGTTTTGCAAACTATGTAATTATTACTAATTAATAATTCGTGTATTATATGCGTACACAGCTCGTTCCTGCCAGCCATGACTTTCAAATTTCAGTATGTAATTCTTCCCTTATTTAAAATACTATTTAATCTGGGACCTTTATAAGACATATACTGAGTACAGTCATCCCGAGCCACGTGTGTACTGAAGGTCACATCAAAACAGATATAAAGACATGTGTAACACCTGGCATCATCAATAAAGACACCCAGGTGTTGCACATGTGTCTTACTCATCAACATGACGGTACTGTATGTCACTGATCTAACATGAAGCCTTCACTTGACATGTCAAGAAACTGGAGGAAGTGTAGAGACTAGTCCCAGAACTTAGACACATGAGCTTTGAGAAATGTAGATACCACATCGTTACACATAATTAAGGAAACATCAGAATTGAGTAAAGTTTACGATTTATGATTTTTTAAATATATTTCAGTGACTGTTTTCAATAAATTTGTGAGTGCTTTGTGAAAAAGGCAGCAAATTCAAATTTTCCGATTGTATCTTTATCAGTTAGGGAATGTTTCTGCGAATATTGTCGAATGGAATTTGTATATTGATGCAAAAAAAAAAGATATATTAGAGTCCGAGTGAAGCCATACTTAACATTTGTGAGACGCACCTGGCTTTTCAGAAATCATATTTTCTTATGTCAGTATTCCAGAGCCTCCATATATACTCACGTACTCTTCTTTTCATCCTCTAAGGTTTTTCTTTATTAGTTAAAAATTTATATATTTGAACTTTCACAGCCCAATAATAACGTAAGCCTGTCTGTCTTTTAGCAAAATGTGACAGAGCTGAAAATTAGAATAAGAAGCACTTTGCAGTTACTGCACAAAAAACAAGAATCCCTTCCTTTAAACTGCTTAAAAACCGACAAATTTGTAATAAAATCACTTAAATAATTGTGAATCTTTAGATGCATCAGTGTTCAAATATTGAAGTTATTCAGATGAGGTATTCTTAAGTCAACACATTAACAAAAATACCACTCACTTTTTATAATAAAGTCGGCACACTAACACCACTCTAAGTAGGATACAGTAGCCTGGAGCTGGAGATCAACACCTTCAAGAGGCCTTAGGTGATTGAGCTCAACACAAAAAGTCTAGCATCTATAGCTTAACCCCTTCAAAAAGACCCAGGACGTGTAGCTCAACACCTTTAAGAAAGATAAGTACTGGAACTCAACACTGAAAATATTTCTGGAGTAACACCCTCAGAAAACCACTACCTTGCCAAGACACACTGTACACTGTACAGTTATTTATGTAGCATAAATAACCTGCACATGGGAGTATAAACTAATGATGATGTTTCTTTAAGGATCAATATTTTATGGACTTAATGGTTCTGAAACACATCAACGTCAAATAAGGGTCTCACAAATTGTTAATTCATAACCACAAGAAAAAATATGATAAAATCAAGTCAATTATTTAATGTAAATCACTTGTTCTCTCTAGGCTAGAATACTGCTGTACATTAACATCCCCATTCAAGGCAGGTGAAATTGCGGATCTAGAGAATGTACAGAGAACCTTTACTGTACGTATAAGTTCCATCAAACACCTTAACTACTGGGAACGTCTAGAAGCATTTGACTCGTATTCACTGGAGCGCAGGCGAGAGAGATATATCATAATCTACACCTGGAAGATTTTGGAGGGACTGGTTCCTAATCTGCACACAGAAATCGCTCCCTACGAAAACAAAGGACTTGGCAGGTGATGCAACGTACCCCCAGTGAATAGTAGGGGCACCACTGGTACACTAAGAGAAAACACAATAAGTGTTCAGGGCCCAAGACTGTTCAACAGCCTACCACTAGCCATAAGAGTAATTACCAATAGACCCCTGGTTGTCTTCAAGAGAGAGCTGAATAGATACCTAAGTCAGTGCCAGATCAGCCGGACTGTGGTTCGTACGTTGGACTACGTGCGGCCAGCAGTAACAGCCTCGTTGATCAGGCCTTGATCCACCAGGAGGCCTGGTCATGGACCGGGCCGCGGGGGCGTTGATCCCTGGAATGCCCTCCACATTGACTCCAGGTAGGTAGAGGCCGTGGGGGGCGTTGACCCCCGAAACTCTCTCCAGGTATACTCCAGGTGTCATTAAATATTCTTTACCTATATCTTGTCTCTTGTAACATTAATAATAGCAAGTCCGCATTAAAGTTGATTATATCACAAATTTATGTAAAATAATTTTGATTTTGTTGGTTGAACATTATAAGGATTTTTAAGAAGAGTCGTAAGACGGTGTTTTTAATTTAAGAAGTATTGTGTGTGAAGTAATGTTATGTATGGGTATTTATTGTTAACTTGCTATAATAACACCATTATTGTCACCCACTACTACCACCACTATCAGTGTCTTCAACCACCATAACCACAACTACAAGATCGTTGCTTTACTACAACAACACAACTATCAGTACCATCACCCACCATATCAATCACCACATCAATCACCACAACCATACCAGCCAGCATCATTATCACTCACAATCAGAACTGCCACAATTGCCTGCACCATCACCAACACCATTATAACCATCGTAACTACCACCATCATCACTAACAACATCACCACTATCATCATAACTACAACAAACATCACTAACAACACCATCACTACCACTAACACTATCATCACCAACAATCCCACCATCTCATAACACCACAATTACGACACTATCAGACTCAAGAGATACATTTGCAACTTCACTAACATACAAAACATTCTACTATTGGATATAACATTGTGTTGACTCCTCTATTAATCTGCAATACATTCTAGTTGTTGATTTGCATTAAAAGAAGCAAAAGATCTTAGCTAATAGAAAGAGCTAATATCTTCTCCCACGACAGACGCAATCGGCGTTCCTTTAAGTAATTTGATTTAAAGTATTATAAATTTATCAAACTTTAAAATGCCATAAAAAGTAAGCTAAGTTTCACTATTTTTCAGTTTCCTTTTCAAAAATAAATTTTACTTTATCCCCCTAAAGTTCTGTAAAGAAAAAAATAATTATATGTTCGTTTTGTAAAGTGTCAGGGGCCTCCTGTCACATCTAGCAGGCACTCATGGCTTCATTGTTAAAATAAAATTTTGCAGATTGGCACTTCCACAGTCCAGTAATAAAATAGAACCTTGCTCTAAGTATGATACATTATAATCAGGGAAGGTGTTCACAAGTTATTCCAAGGAAAACAATACTATTGAAAATTTGGCATCGACACAGCAACAAATCTGACATTTTCTCTAACGTTCAGTATTTGCAGCCTATCAAAAACCCAATTACCCAGTTTGTTTCATAAAATGCAAACTTTTCACTGAGCAACTTGCAGCAGCACTGAAAGTTTGAAGCTGATCGAAAGAAACATTCTCCAGTTATTGTAACATAAGATAAAATATTTTCTTCGGATTTTTAACCCCGGAGGGTTAGCCACCCAGGATAACCCAAGAAAGTCAGTGCGTCATCGAGGACTGTCTGTCTTATTTCCATTGTGGTCCTTAATCTTGTCCCCCAGGATGCGACCCACACCAGTCGACTAACAACCCAGGTACCTATTTGCTGCTAGGTGAACATCACAACAGGTGTAAGGAAACACTTCGAAATGTTTCCTCCCGCCGGGAATCGAACCCTGGCCCTCCGCGTGTGAAGCGAGAGCTCTAGCCACCAGGCCACCGGGCCTGCAAATTTGCACAAATATATAATAGCTAAATTGTTTTAATTTTTTTTATATATGCAATCTAATTGTAATCTGAACCCCTTTGCTATGCTACAGTAGTGATGAATGTCTGAAGCTGGTCAAAAACAATCTTCTCAGGTTATTGCACTGAACCTGCTTGACTGTTTGCTTGCATAAAATTTGAAAAGTATCGTCTACATAGCTCAATTGCAATCGAAACTTTGCTTCGCATAAAATACACCGGTGTTGAAAGTTTGAAGCCGAACATAAGAGGCATTCTCAAGTTATCACATGAAAAAAAAATGATGACAATAACTATACATCTATCCCTGTGTCGGGGATGTCTAACGACGAGTTCATTAATCTTCGCCATTTGTAACAAGCATCCAAAATAATTTTTGGGAACTTAAGAACTACGAAGCAAACAAGTGCATAGTTTCCCGTTCTTTGGGTCTTCTTTTGAATGTTGGTTTGAAAGATCACTGCAATCACCCACAGGAGCGGCAGCATCTTCAGTGTTTGACGCTTCCCATTCTGAATTAATCTTGGTATCCTTCATGTGAGTTTCGTGTGGATTTAGCACTAGTATCAGTGCTTGTTGAAGCTGCCTGATTTGCCTCAAGGTCTGCCAGTGTTACATTACCACCAGGTTCAACAACAGTGACACTAGACTCTCGCTTTTCCTGCAGATATTTTAAAAAGTCAGGACTCAGTTTTGATTTGTTGTTAACCGTCAGGATCATCACGTCGGAACTTTTTAAGCACACCTTCAGGGTCCCAGGGATGTATGCCGAAAAATCTGAATCAGAAAAGCGCAAGCGGTTCTCGCTTAAGTTCCATTTCATGCATTAGCGACTCAGAAGTCTTCGAATCACCCATTATAGAAGTGTGGTCACATTCCTTCCTTCATCCATCTTTCATTATGTTAAAACATTTCACCACACTTTCTTCAGAGGCCCGTAAATAACAACATGTGTAGACTGCAGCATGCTAGTGCAACTGGGAGGTAGAAACACTACCCAGAATTATATGTTTCTGCTAGTTATACCACTTGAAAGAAGACGGGTTCGTCCTGCAGTATGTAGCTTCTGAACACAAAACATTTTGGAACCAGTTTATGAACAAATCTGATTCAAACCAGAGAGATTTTGAGTGTATAGTGAGCCTCTTAGCAACCAAGTATCTCAAATACTCTCCGCTATGTAGAAAACGTAAGGATCTAAAACCAGTCCAACAGCAGTGGCAAGCATCAATGAAGTAACGACTTTGTAACACTCGTGATCGGCTCAGTACCTTTACGGAACAGCAGTAACATTCGTTTCCTCATAATTTACGATGTTACTTGGTGGAACTCAATCAGTAGCTAAATGCAAACGTCGACACAACAGCGCTTTCTTGGAATATTTTTACACTTTGTGTCAAAATGTTGCAACAACTCTCAAGGAAGGCCTGTGCCCACTCACTGCCACGAAGATTATCATTAAATTCAGAAATGTGGCTCTCAGGCATATTCAGATCACGAATGAAGTTGCGCACATCAGCAATAGTAATAGCTAGGCCAAAATATCCTAAAGCTGCAACATGTGAAGCAATTGCTTCCTCTTGTGCATGATGCAAAGCTGACGTCCTCCTAATGTAGCCTGGCTCCTCATTCCTGCCAGCTAGGAGTGGCTGAAGAGTTATCTTCTGAATTCCATTTTAGGTGCAGCATTGTGGATAAGTCTTCCGTTGTCAATATCACTAAAAGTCATATGAAGATCTTTATTTACGTAATTCATCTGTTTTTTTCTTTTATATTGCCGAGCCATGTTTTAACAACAGCAAATCTACATTTATAATAAAGTGTAATAAAAAAATATTTTGGACTCAGTTTCTCCACATATTTTAATATAACTACATTCAAACTATACACAAATAATCCGCATTTACGAGACTGAAACGTATGACGACATTGCGGTCAGGCTAGAACCACTGGCTAGTCGGACCGAAACGTCGTCATAAGTTTCAGTCTCCTACGTGCGGGTTATTTGTGTATTGTTTCAATCACAGTATTGTGGCTTTTTATGTTTTACATCCAAACTACTTGTTAAAACTTTTATGAAAGTTACTTTATTAAGTCTCTTATTACTGGTTAGAAAAGTCGGCATGAAGCTTGTAAACTTTACGTTGATATTCCTTAGCACTCAAAAATTACAATCTGATATAAATCAAATCAAATTTAAGTCAGAGCAAGATAGCAGATGAACAAGGAGGCTTTAGAAAGGGTATGTAGACAAAGTGTTTACAGTGAAACATGTAGGTGAACAGTATTTAGATAAAGGTAAAGAGTTTTTTGTGGCATTTATGGATTTGGAAAATGCGTATGACAGGGTGGATAGGGGGGCAATGTGGCAGATGTTGCAAATATATGGAATAGGAGGTAGGTTACTGAAAGCAGTGAAAGCTTTTACGAGGATAGTGAGGCTCAGGTTGGAGTATGTAGTAGAGAGGGAGATTATTTCCCAGTAAAAGTAGGCCTTAGACAAGGATGTGTGATGTCACCATAGTTGTTCAATATATTTATAGATGGAGTTGTAAGAGAAGTGAATGCTCGGGTGCTGCCAAGAGGTGTGGGGTTAAAAGATAAAGAATCTAACACAAAGTGGGAGTTGTCACAGTTGCTCTTTGCTGATGACACTGTGCTTTTGGGGGATTCTGAAGAGAAGTTGCAGAGGTTGATGGATGAATTTGGTAGGGTATATAAAAGAAGAAAATTAAAAGTGAATATAGTAGAGTAAGGTGATAAGGGTAACAAAAATATTAGGTGACGAAAGATTGGATATCAGATTGGATGGAGAGAGTATGGAGGAGGTGAATGTGTTCAGATATTTAGGAGTGGACATGTCAGCAGATGAGTCTATGAAAGATGAGGTGAATCATAGAATTAACGAGGGGAAAAAGGTGAGTGGTGCACTGAGGAGTCTGTGGAGACCAAGAACTTTGTCCATGGAAGTATAGTTATACCAACACTTTCTTATATGGGTGTGAAGCATGGGTGGTGAATGTTGCAACAAGGAGAAGGCTGGAGGCAGTGGAGATGTCGTCTCTGAGGGCAATGTGTGGTGTTAATATAATGCAGATAATTCGTATTTGGGAAATTAGGAGGTGCGGGATTACCAAAACTATTATCCAGAGGGCTGAGGAGGGGTTGTTGAGGTGGTTCAGATGTGTAGAGAGGATGGAACAAAGTAGAATGACTTGGAGAGCGTATAAATCTGTAGTGGAGGGAAGGTGGGGTAGGGGTCAGCCTAGGAAAGGTTGGAGGGAGGGAGTAAAGGAGGTTTTGTGTGCGAGGGGCTTGGACTTCCAGAAAACATGCGTGGGCGTGTTAGGAGCGAATGGAGGCAAATGGTTTTTAGGACTTGACGTTCTGTTGGAGTGTAAGCTAGGTAACATTTATGAAGGGATTCAGGGAAACCAGCAGGCCGGACTTGAGTCCTGGAGATGGAAGTACAGTCAGTGGCTGCTGCACTCTGAAGTTAATGTTGCAGTTTTATAACTGTAGTGTAAGCGAGTCTCTGGCAAGACAGTGATGGATTGAATGGTGGTGAAAGTTTTTCTTTTTCGGGCCACTCTACCTTGGTGGGAAGCGGCCGATATGTTAATAAAAATAATTTATATTTTACATAATTAACAGTACTAACAAAAGCTGGTAAGTCATATTTATGATATTTATAGAATATATATATATATATATATATATATATATATATATTTTTTTTTTTTTTTTTGCAGGAGCTTTAATCTGGACAATACTTGAAGGTCCAGCTGGGATGCTTCTGGGTATCTTATGTGGTATTGTCTTTGCAATATTGTGTTGGTTTCTGCCTTATAAAGAAAAGACGAATCGATCATCTTACAAGTTAATCATCATGTTCACTCTGAGCGCTCTGGCCATTTTTGGGAGCCACAAGGTACGTATTATTATTATTATAATCAAATAGAAGCGCTAAACCACAGGGGTTATACAGCGCTGCAGGTTATTGTAGGATGCAGGGAGAGTGGGTTGTAAGAGGGAGATGGACGATTAGTAGGGTATGGAGTGCAAGATGACGGTGGATAGTGCAGGGGAGGAGGGTAGCAAGAGATCAAGGTAGAAGGGACTGAGGGAGGTGCTAGAGGTATAATCTTCAGAGTTTGTGTAGTAAGTCAGTTTCTGTCAAAAGTCAATGAGAGAGTCAGGATTAAGGAGGGTCCATCTGCAAGAAGGAAGGTAAAGAAAGGGCCGCAGAGCGAAGACGCCGTTGGAGGTAAATTCTGCGTGCTCGTTGATAGAGTGGGCAGTCCAACAGGATATGTCGAACAGACACTGGAACCCGACAATGCTCACAGAGGGGCAGGAGCCTCTCCATGAGATACCCGTGAGTAAGACGAGTGTGGCTGATGCGAAGACGGGAGAGTGTAGTCTCCCAACCTCGACATTGGTGACAAGAAGGCCAGAAACCTATACTCGGTTTAATAGAATGAAGTTTGTTATTCAGCAGGTCAGACCAGCGTTGTTGCCAACGGATGCGAAGGTGGGTAGCAATGACCTCAAAATAGTCCGTAAAAGGAACACCTCTAAATGAAACTGGAAGGTCATGTACTGCTGACCGCGCAGCAGTGTCTGCCTGTTCATTGCCCTGTACGTCAACATGACCAGGGACCCAACAAAAGACAATATCTTTATGCTTGCTAAAGATACGGCGTAACCAAAGGTGGATACGAAGAACTAGGGGGTGAGGTGTATCAATTTTACGGATAGCCTGTAAAGCACTAAGGGAGTCTGAAACGACCACAAATGGTGATACAGGCATAGATGCAATACGGATAAGTGCCACAAGAATGGCATACAATTCAGCCGTAAATATGCTAGCCGAGGGTAATAGATGCCCTCGTACGACGCTGTCTGGAAACACTGCTGCGAATCCAACGCCGTCAGATGACTTTGAACCATCGGTGTATACTGCGATGGCATGGGAATGAGAACGGAAATGGTCTATAAAGAAAGAGCGAGAAGCCGCCGTGAGGCAGTTGGGCTTTCGCGCAAGGTAGAAGGAATAGAACAGACACGGACAGCAGGAACTTCCCAAGGGTAGAGGAAAGGGTGAAGCCACATGAACATATAAAGGCGGAAGCTGAAGGGAAGACAAGAGTGTATGCAGACGAAGAGAAAAGGGACGAAGTAAACAGGGGCGACTAGATTATCACACTTTAAATAGAATTTCTACTGCAATTGAAATTTATGGGAAAAGTAAGCCAAATTTTATGATTTTCTTTTAGGAAGCTTACTCATAGGAATATTTTATCTAAATTTTTTTTTTTCAGAAATTCCTTGAAAATGCCTTGAATCGTCAAAAAATGCAATAAAATAACGTTTTATAGCATTTTTTAATATTTATATATTATTTACATATTTTTAAAAATCCCATTAAAAATCTTTAAAAATCAATTTTTCAAAAAATACAAGAAACATTAAAAATATCATAAAAATGTGCTAAAATGGTATTTTATTGCATATTTCGACGATTTAGAGCGGTTTGAGTGCTTTTCTGGCAAAACTCATTTTTTAGCTAAAATACATATATTATCACACTTTCAAATAGAATTTCTACTGCAATATAAATTTATAGGAAAAGTAAGCCAAATTTTATGATTTTCTTTTAGGAAGCTTACTCATAGGTGTATTTTATCTAAAAAAAATAGTTTTTCAAAAAATCCTTGAAAATGCCTTAAATCGTCAAAAAATGCAATAAAATGAAGTTTTATAGCATTTTTGAATATTTATTATTTATTTACATATTTTTTAAAAATCCCATTAAAAATCTATAAAAATCAATACTTTTATTGAATATTTCATATTATTTTTTAAAAAATACTTGAAATATTAAAAAGCTCAGAAAAATGTGCTAAAATGGTATTTTATTGCATATTTCGACGTTTTACAGCGGTTTGAGTGCTTTTCTGGCAAAACTCATTTTTTAGCTAAAATACTTAGATTATCACACTTTTAAATAAAATTTCTACTGCAATTGAAATTTATGGGAAAAGTAAGCAAAATTTTATGATTTTCTTTTAGGAAGCTTACTCATAGGTTAATTTTATCTAAAAAAATCGTTTTCAGAAAATCCTTAAAAATGCCTTAAATCGTCAAAAAATGCAATAAAATCAAGTGTTATAGCATTTTTTATTTTTAATTATTTACATATTTTTAAAAAATCCCATTAAAAACTATAAAAATCGTATATTATTATACAATATTTCATATTATTTTCCAAAAATACATGAAACATTAAAAAGCTCTGAAAAATGTGCTAAAATGGTATTTTATTGCATATTTCGACGTTTTAGAGCGGTTTGAGGGCTTTTCTGCCAAAACTCATTTTTTAACTAAATTACTTAGATTATCAAACATTTAAATAGACTTTCTACTGCAATTGAAATTTATGGGAAAAGTAAGCAAAATTTTATGATTTTCTTTTAGGAATCTTACTCAAAGGTGTATTTTATCTAAAAAAAATAGGATTCAGAAAATCCTTGAAAATTCCTTAAATCGTCAAAAAATGCAATAAAATCAACTTTTATAGCATTTTTTAATATTTATTAATTATTTACATATTTTTAAAAAATCCCATTAAAAATCTATAAAAATCAATATTTTTATAGAATATTTCATATTATTTTCGAAAAATACATGAAACATTAAAAACCTCAGAAAATGTGCTAAAATCGTATTTTATTGCATATTTCGACGTTTTAGAGCGGTTTGAGTGCTTTTCTGACAAAACTCATTTTTTAGCTAAAATACTACGATTTTCAAACTTTTAAATACAATTTCTACTGCAATTGAAATTTATGGGAAAAGTAAGCGAAATTTTATTATTTTTTTGAGGTATATTTTATCGAAAAAAATAGTTTTTTCAGAAAATCCTTAAAAATACAATGAATCGTCAAAAAATGCAATAAAATAACGATTTACAGCATTTTTTAATATTTATATATTATTTATATATTTTTAAAAAATCCCAATAAAAACCTATGAAAATCAATATTTTTATAGAATATTTCATATTATTTTCGAAAAATACATGAAAAAAGCTCAGAAAAATGTGCTAAAATGGTATTTTATTGCATATTTCGACGTTTTAGAGCGGTTTGAGTGCTTTTCTGGCAAAACTCATTTTTTAGCTAAAATACTTAGATTATCACACTTTTAAATATAATTTCTACTGCAATTGAAATAAATGACATGCCTATGCACTCTGCCCCATGCTCAGACTCGTGTTCATCAAGAACTGCAAGAAGCCCCTATTGCGTGCCTTCAGCATTCTACGGAGAGGGAGCATGGACACAGGGTTCATTCCACACACACTAAAAACAACATAGCCCCACTCCACAAAGGTGGCAGTAAAGCAATTGCAAAGAACTACAGACCGATAGCACTAACATCCCATATCATAAAAATATTTGAAAGGGTTCTGAGAAGCAAGATCGCCAACCACCCATATATCCATCAATTACACAACCCAGGGCAACACGGGTTTAGAGCAGGTCGCTCCTGTCTGTCCCAGCTACTGGATCACTATGACAGGGTCCTGGATGCTGTTAGAGGATAACCAAAATACAGATGAAGTATACACAGACTTTGCAAAAGCTTTCGACAAGTGCGACCATGATGTAATAGCGCACAAAATGCGTGATAAAGGAATAACATGAAAAGTTGGTAGATGGATCTATAACTTCATGATCAATAGAATACAAAGAGTAATAGAAAACAGTGTAAAGTCTGAGGCAGCTACGGTGAAAAGCTCTGTTCCACAAGGCACAGTACTTGCCCCCATTCTATTCCTCATCCTCATATCTGACATAGACAGAGATGTACGCCATAGCTCCGTATCTTCCTTTGCAGATGACACCCGGATTGCCATGACAGTGACCTCGATTGAAGACACCGCAAGACTCCAGGCGGACATCAACCAAATCTTCAAATGGGCCACTCAAAACAATATGAAGTTCAATGAAGAGAAATTTCAACTACACATATATGGAAAACTTGAAGAAATTAAGATTGTATCAGGGTATACGTCAAATTCTAACCATACAGTAGAGCAAAAAAGTAATGTGAAGGACCTGGGAGTGATAATGTTAGAGGATCTCGCCTTCAAAGACAACAACAATGTATCTTCCACATCTACTAGGAAAATGATAGGATGGATAATGAGAACCTTCAAAACTAGGGACGTCAAGCCGATGATGATTTTCTTCAAATCTCTTGTTCTCTCTAGGCTGGAATACTGCTGTACACTAACTGTCCCCTGCAAGGCAGGTGAAATTGCTTACCAGGAGCGTGTACAAAAAACTTTCACGGCACACATAAGTACGATAAGGCATCTAAATTACTGGGAACGGTTGAAGGCTAGAGAGATACATAATATACACTTGGAAAATTCTAGAGGGATTAGTACCAAATTTTCACACGAAAATCACTCCCTCTGAAAGCAAAAGACTCGGCAGGAGATGCAACGTTCACCCAATGAAAAGCAGGGGCGCCACGAGTACACTGAGAGACAACACAGTAAGTGTCCGGGGACCAAAACTGTTCAACTGCCTCCCAGCATACATTAAAGGGATTGCCAATAGGCCACTGAATGTCTTCAAGAAGGCACTGGACAGGTACCTAAAGTCAGTACCTGACCAACTGGGCTGTGGTTCGTACATCAGTTTGTGTGCGGCCAGCAGTAACTGCCTGGTTGATCAGACCCTGATCCACCATGAGGCCTCGTCTCAAACCGAGCCGCGGGGGCGTTGACCCAGCACACACACACACACACCCTGTGTGTGTGTACTCATCTAGTAGGTGATGTGTGTACTCACCTAATTGTACTCACCTAATTTTGGTTGCAGGGGTCGAGACTCAGCTCCTGGCCCCGCCTCTTCGCTGTCCGCTACTGGGTCTCTGCTCTCCCTGCTCCATGAGCTTTATCATACCTTGTCTTAAAACTATGTATAGTTCCTGCCTCCACTATATCTTTCTCTAGACTATTCCACTTCCTGACTATTCTGTGGCTGAAGAAATGCTTCCTAACGTCCCTTTGACTCATCTGAGTCTTCGGCTTCCAGTTGTGTCCCCTTGTTTATGTGTTCCCTCTCTGGAACATCCTGTCACTGTCTACTTTGTCGATTCCCCGCAGTATTTTGTATGTCGTTATCATGTCTCCTCTGACCCTTCTTTCCTCCAGTGTTGTTAGTCCTATTTTCCTCAGCCTTTCTTCATAGGACAGACCCCTGAGTTGTGGAACTAACCTTGTCGCAAACCTTTGCACTTTCTCTAGTTTCCTTATGTGCTTGACCAGGTGTGGGTTCCAGACTGGTGCTGCATATTCTAGTATGGGCCTGACGTACACGGTGTACAGTGTCTTAAACGAGTCCTTGTTAAGGTAACGGAACGCTAATCTTAAGTTTGCCAGTCGCCCATATGCTGCCGCAGTTATCTGGTTGATGTGTGCCTCCGGAGACGTGCTTGGCGTTATACTCACCCCAAGGTCTTTCTCCTTTTCCGAGGTTTGTAGCCTTTGTCCGCCTAGCCTGTACTCTGTCAGCGGTCTTCTTTGCCCTTCTCCGATCTTCATGACTTTACATTTGGTGGGATTGAACTCGAGAAGCCATTTGCTAGACCAGATGTCAAGCTTGTCCAGGTCTGTTTGAAGTCCTGCTTGGTCCTCCTCTGATGTGATTCTCCTCATTAATTTCACATCATCTGCGAACAGAGACACTTCTGAGGCTATCCCATCTGTCATGTCATTTACATATACCAAGAATAACACTGGTCCTAGGACTGACCCTGCGGAACGCCGCTCGTCACAGGTGCCCACTGTGATACCTCATCACGCACCATCACCCGTTGTTGCCTCCTGTGAGGTATTCCTGATCCATTCCAGTGCCCTTCCTGTTATACGTGCTTGTTTTTTCCCGCTTCTTTACTAATCTCATGTGAGGAACTGTGTCGAAGGCCTTCCTGCAG
>WNWK01008527.1:0-10314 GCA_009830355.1 Cherax destructor | reverse complement strand
GGACAAAAGAGAGGCGGCCGGATATCCGCCCAAAGCATACCGCTTGGCCACCACCCCGGAATCGAAAGGTGGCCTCCAGAGATACACCCGTCGCCGAAAGATACCCAAGGCCACCCCCGGGTGACCGGAGAGGATCGGACATCCCCAGGCGATCCAGATTCCACGGCAAACTACACCACCGCCAAGGACCTCAACGGAATGGGATGGACCACGATACCCTTCCCCTACCTAGGAACTAGAATGCCTGAGGAGAGAAGCTCCAGGGTAAAACTGGGAAGGAAATAAGGGAGGGATGAGGAGGAGGAGGAGGAAAGGAAAAGGGAGGATGGGGAAGATGGGAAAAGGGAGGGGGATTGGGGTAATTAGGTTCGGTCTGAGGAAGAAGACCAAGAGGTCCAATTCTTCAGACCGATAGCCTCTTTACCGCGACAAGGAGCCCCTCTTAAAGAGGCACAAGGTACGTAATGGTTTTATTTTCATATCTGTCCTTGTATATAACTTGGTACCGTTGATTTAAGGTTGAATAAGTCGTAACATTGTAGTTGTACTGGAAAGTGAACCTAGAATTAATTTACAATAATATACAGCATCTCATAGCTTGCTTCTTATAATAATAAAGTTGAGGTAATTGTATATATTTGCCTGTAAAGTTCGCTCACAGACAAGTTAGTTTAACATCTTTATTATGCACCCCATACCCATCCTGTGGGCGGTAGTCAAAAAATTACAGAGGTATATAATGGGTCCAGGGACTGGACCCCAAAGTTATGATAGCTGAACTAGTTACGAAGGTAATGAACTCCAGGTAGATCTGGTCACAATCATGGCAAGTTACAAAGGTAAAGAACCATCTACACTCCTATACATAGTTACAATCATGAACAAATTACAAAGTAATGAGCCACTGACACGTCCACACCCGGTCACAGTTGTAATGAGTTATAAGTACTAATATTAAGTGAGTCATACACCCACACGAGCTTTAATAATGAATAGATAAACTGAAAACATTACATTAACTTCTGTAGAGAGCAGAACAGCTAACATAAAATAGTTCTTTATTATTTATTATTTTATTAAAATATACTAAACTGAAGCTGCAGAATATGATTGATGCAAATTTACAATTGCCTTTCCATGTATTGATTTTTGTTGTGCATGTCAGTTTCAATGAGCAAAAACACAGAGTCACAAGCCGAGTTTTTTCAGTGAAAACCAGAGTTCACAAGTTTCAGGTTTTCTACCTGAGCTGAGTGTTCCTACAGGGAGAAACAAGAAAAATATAAATATACATACTACTTGAATACTGTACTTGGGCAAGTGGAGAGTAATTTTGTTTCCTTTCTAAGCCGCGGGTGTTTTATGTCAGAGTTTTCTCTACTGCAAATGGACGGCTCGTCAGACGTCCACAAAATTTGATTGAGATATCGGTCAGCTGGGCTCTACAGCTGATGTCTGTAGAGCTGATGTCTGTAGAGCACATCAACCAGCTGATGTCTCCAGCTGATGCCTGCACCACATGTAGCCCGATATCTGACACATTAGGGCCCAGGGCAGTACATGGTATGAAGCAGGACGCACAATTCCACTCTACGTGATAATAACAACACCTGCAATAATGTCGTCAGGGAAAATGGTCGGTAATATCACATCGCTGGACGACTATACTGAAACGGTGGTTTGGTTTCTAAGTATAACCATATGTTGCGCTGCCCAACTTGCCACCCCATTTTTTAATCTGACCAGTATCATAATATTCGACTTTGCGTTTATATTGTAGCATTGTACTTCAGATATCGGAGTCGCTGCCAGCCTTAATATGCAGAACATAGGTTCCATTGGATATACGTTCGTAAACAAATTCTAGTTTTCGTTCCCTATGAACCGTTCTGCAAGCTTTATTTTTAATCACTTTACACTCCTTAGGTAAATAATCATGTGCAACAGAATCCACTGTACGTTCATGTGTTTTGACACGTTGGCCACGTGTTCTCTGACATGTTTGCGGGATATGCCACATCGACTCACACTGGCCACAACAAACACTGAGGTCTGAGCTTTGCTCACACCTCTCCAACACAATTGTCATCAAAGATTTGTTAAGTTATACCATGAATTAATGAAAGATCCTGGACGTCACCTTACGAAACAGATAAAGGAAATGCGATAGTAATTATGAACAAGGTAGATTATAGGGCTAAAGTAAACTCTCAGTGAATAACTAAAATGTAAACAACACTTGTCAATGTTCAATAATAATCACAGGGAGACAAACACAGGAATTTTTTGATCTGTATATTTCGACCGCCTTCTGGGATCCTCTTCAGCATTACATATACGCTGAGAGAAATATACCTCTCGGAGTATATATTTTATTATTAATAGTTATATAACAAAAATGTGATTGAAAATTACTCTAAGCATAAAATTTAACTTGATATTTATGTTTGTTAGGAAAATTTTGTGTTGTGTACGGTTCGATATTGTTTTACAGGTTTAATCAGTTTTAATATTTTGAAAACTCATTTTTCCAGGTTGAACTGGAAAGTTCTGGACCAATATTAGTACTGACTTTTGCCTTCGTTGCTGGGTTAGGCTGGCGCAGACTGGGCACCGAGGTAAATGTACCAGTGTTTGTTGTATCTTATATATGGCATGTTTCACCGTTCTTCCTTCCATTGTTATCTTACCAATGACCATTCTGTTTATTCTCACTCGCCTTACTTAGTTACATTCATATTTTGTCTGCAACATATCAATATTTTCTCTGCAACATCTCTGTAAAATACACAGAACAATTACTAAGAAAGCAAGTGGTTGCCAGAATTCTTTTTTTTTTTTAACTTTCAGTATTTATTTCGCTCATAATACGAGTAAGCTTCATCCAATCGTCTTCACATTTTCAACGCTGGTGTACGGTAACTAGGCCAAGCTTCTAGGAATGACTGACATGTGCAGGTGCTCTGTGACCAAAGTTGTAGGACCCATTCCCAACATCCTGGAATGGCCCCAATAACTTTCAAAATCCTTTGTGGCATGTCTATAATTGTTCAAAAAAAGATGCCTCCTAATTTGACAACGGCGGAGAGTGAAGTTCAAGAACGTCTGCAAATTTTATGTGTAAAATGGTGGGAAATTTTGATTCCCATTAAATCATGTTAAATATATATATTGGAAGCCAATTTCAGGATAAAACTTTAGAAACCCTCCTTTGATGGGCTGCAAAATTTCTACACTCGTGTATCCTATCTACACTCGTGTATCCTATCTACACTCGTGTATCCTATCTACACTCGAGTATCCTATCTACACTCGTGTATCCTATCTACACTCGTGTATCCTATCTACACTCGTGTATCCTATCTACACTCGTGTATCCTATCTACATAAAGGTCGACGTTGTCTATGTGTCACTTTTACGCTCGAAATGGTATAGTTTTATTTTAATTTATTGCATTAGTGTTTTGTGTTGATGCTAGCGAGTGTTTCTTGATCTCAGCAGCATAACTTATCCTCCCCGTCCTTGTGTTAAATGTCTCGCAATCCACAGGCACTATATGACCTTATTGGTACTATATGACCTTATGGGCACTATATGACCTTATGGGTACTATATGACCTTATGGGCACTATATGACCTTATTGGTACTATATGACCTTATGGGCACTATATGACCTTATTGGTACTATATGACCTTATGGGCACTATATGACCTTATTGGTACTATATGACCTTATGGGCACTATATGACCTTATTGGTACTATATGACCTTATGGGCACTATATGACCTTATTGGTACTATATGACCTTATGGGCACTATATGACCTTATTGGTACTATATGACTTTATGGGCACTATATGACCTTATTGGTACTATATGACCTTATGGGCACTATATGACCTTATTGGTACTATATGACCTTATGGGCACTATATGACCTTATTGGTACTATATGACCTTATGGGCACTATATGACCTTATTGGTACTATATGACCTTATGGGCACTATATGACCTTATTGGTACTATATGACCTTATGGGCACTATATGACCTTATTGGTACTATATGACCTTATGGGCACTATATGACCTTATTGGTACTATATGACCTTATGGGCACTATATGACCTTATTGGCACTATATGACCTTATGGGCACTATATGACCTTATGGGCACTATATGACCTTATGGGCACTATATGACCTTATGGGCACTATATGACTTTATGGGTACTATATGACCTTATGGGCACTATATGACTTTATGGGCACTATATGACCTTATGGGCACTATACGACTTTATGGGCACTATATGACCCTATGGGCACTATATGACCTTATGGGTACTATATGACCTTATGGGCACTATATGACCTTATGGGCATTATATGACCTTATGGGCACTATATGACCTTAAGGGCACTATACGACTTTATGGGCACTATATGACCTTATGGGAACTATATGACCTTATGGGCACTATATGACCTTATGGACACTATATGACCTTATGGGCACTATATGACCATATGGGCACTATATGACCTTACGGGCACTGTATGACCTTATGGGCACTATATGACCAAATGGGCACTATATGACCTTATGGGCACTATATGACCTTATGGGCACTATATTACCTTATGGGCACTATACGACTTTATGGGTACTATATGACCTTATGGTTACTATATGACCTTATGGGCACTATATGACCTTATGGTTTAGCGTTTTCCTTTTATTAATATAAATCTTTAATAACCAACTCATCTCTTGAAATGGATGAAAGAACTTTAGGGTTTAGCGTGTGCAGGTGCAAATATTGTTAGGTTCCATGCAACAACTGGAGTGCGTCTTTTCTGGTCACCTTTAAATTTTTTGTGCATATAATTTTCTTCAAGAGTAGCGTCGTTTTGAATTTAGGTCATACAAGTTTTACTGTGCCAATTTCCTTAAAAAAATTGTTTCCTATGAAATAACTGGCGAATGTCTCTTCTATACCTGGACTATGCCTGGTGGGGGTTTCAGGGGTCAACGCCCCCGCGGCGTTGACCAACCAGGCTGTTACTGCTGGCCGCACGCAAACATACGAACATACAGAACCACAGTGCGGCTGGTCAGGTACTGACTTTAGGTGCCTGTCCAGTGCCTTCTGCTGAGAAATATGTGACAGTGTTTAATCTTACGTGGTTGTTCTGGGTTAAACTTACATGATATATACATAACATCTGTATAGCCTCAAGACCATCGTAAAAAAACTGTATGTAATATATACCAAAACTGAATCTTGTTAATTACTACATTCATAGTTATTTTAATTTTAAACGCTGGTCACTCTTAGAGAAAAATTGGATTTATTTTTTTGCCGTATAGGTCCCAATCTGCCTCTTTTCATAGAAGAAACTGGAAAATGTAAATACTGGGTTTGGTGAAATAATTTGCGAGTGCCTCATTTGACTGCTTTCACACTTCAGCACTAATGACTTGATTATCCAATTAGTGAGCTACTTCAATGTGCTGGTGTGTTTTAGAATACTGTTCACTCTGCATAATTACTTTCGCGTGTATTGAATTCCAGGAAGATTGGACTATGCAATATAGGAATACATTTCTGGGATCACACAGCGACCGAAATACACTTAGTTTCACATTGGTGATACAGAGGCATACAGTATCCTGCATTTTTTTTTTTCAGGGTGGTAGAAAATGGGAATGGTTTACAGGAGATGGCAAGACCTAAAGTCACTGGAAACTTTTCAGAAGCTTTATAATAGACCACATACGGTAGATGGTAAACTACGATTATATCTCTCCTCCTGTAACTGCAAATATGTAATCACTAGTACAAGAATAAATATGGACCACATAATATGCGCAACTTTTCATGCAAGACTGGAGCTAACAACTAAACAATTATGAATAATAGTCATATGTCTCATCGACTATTAATAGATCATTTAGATTTTTCCAAAATTCTTTGTGTAGATAGCTTGAGGGCGTAGATTAACCCTCGTAGGCCTGTGTGTTCCTTCCTTGGAAAATCAAAAAGACTGGGAAAATGATTGGTTTAAATTACATAAGAATAAATCACAATATATTGGATTGAATAATTTACAATTTGGAAGGGAAACTTTGGACTACAATTCATTTTTTTGGGGAGGGTGGGGGGGAGCATTTTTCATCAAGTTTATTATCAAGATTACTGTATTATTAAATTATTTTATAAAATCCCCAGCTTCAACATTCGTTGTGTGTGGATTATTGCTAACTGAGGAGTCATATATATATTAACTGCTGTCTTAGATTACTTAAGGGTTTCAACGTAAATAAGTTATTGTGGCTTCGTTGGGTTATCCTAAGTTAAATATGCCTAATTTACAACCAAGGTATATACATAATTACCACGGGCCTTTCGGAACTATTGAGTAAATTAATAATAATATTGTAAAGTCATACGTATAAATATATTACCACCAATGAAAAGCATGTACTATTACATCCCCATGGCATCTATAATGACAGCATTAGCATATCCCATACATAGCTGATTTGAAATTATCCGTATTAATTAACTGGTAATCATAGCAGTGTCACATTACCATTTTTTAAAAAATATATATATATATATATATATATATATATATATATATATATATATATATATATATATAGTTTTTAATATTTCTCAATTTTCGTTTTGCATTTTCATTCTATTAAAGATTCTTTTATTTTTTTTATTATTATTTGAATTTTACATTGTTTAATTTAATAAAAACTTCATTTAAAGTGGTAAATTAACACGTACAAACCCAAAATTCACTGAAAATATACTTCAAATTAAAATACACGAAGGCTTTAGTGTTTGAAGCCGATCAGAAGAGGCATTCTCTAGTTGAGCAGTTCTTTGCCGAGGAGGCTGGCTTTCCTAGGGTGACGTAAGTAATAACCAGTAGGGAGGCTGATCGAACCCAGAGCAAAAATAAGGAATATGTTGTGTATTTGCTCCATAGACTCTTTTGAATAGTTAAAAATGATAAAATTAAGAATAAAAACCAGTTTCCTAATTTCTTATTTAAATAAAGAGGACTTTCTATATTTTAATTCATTTAGAATTTGATTTTATATGATGACCTCCTGGCACTCCTAGATTCATTTAAGACAACCTTCTTCTGTATTATTCTTACTGAAACTTGGCTTAAGCAAGACACAATAGACATCTACACACTACCAGGATACACAGCAATCTACAGCTGCAGGCCAGAACAAACTGGGGGGGGGGTATTGCCATCTATTATTCTAATGAACTATCATGTTGCAACACCATATCCTTCAGTGATGAATATGGTGAATATATATTCGCAAACTTCTCTATAAAAACCTAAAAAAGTCCTATAGCAATTGGAGCCATATCCAGGATGCCTCATACTAATATCCCAGCTTTCAGGGACAAACTAAAAGTACTGATTACAGATACACAAATGAATAAGCACCACCTACTACTAGCAGGAGACTGCAACATCAACCTTTACTACTAGCAGGAGACTGCAACATCAACCTTTACTACTAGCAGGAGACTGCAACATCAACCTTGGCCTAACAGATGACCAACCTGTTGCTGACTTCATTAACAATATAAACAATACACTACTCATACCAGCAATTGCAAAACCAACAAGACTGAGACGAGTGCAACCATAACTGACCCTATATGCACAAATATACTTGCTCCCATTAAAGCGGGGATAATCACTGACAACACTACTGACTACTACCAACTTTCCTCCTAACAAACATTTGTAAGCAACCAATGGAATATAATAAGTTCTCTTTTTGACTCCATGATGAGATTTCAATAAGTAAATTCACTGCAGAACTAAGCTCAGTTGACTGGCCTACAGAATTTTCCAATGCTGTTGGTATCGATAAATACTACTACTACTACTACTACTACTAATATCTTTATTTCTACAAGTACATGTACAAGGTATACAGTCCTAGCTGACGTCAATGACATACTACTATATAGAAAGCCGCTTGTTATGCTGAGCATTTCCCGCAAATTTGGTCAGTTTTGTCCCAGGATGCGACCCACACCAGTCGACTAACACCCAGGTATCCATTTTATACTGATGGATTAACAGGGACAGCAGGTGTCTTATTGAAAAACGTCCCTAAAGTTTTCCAGCCGTACCGGAAGAGATTCGAACTCCAGATCTCAGTGTGTGAGCTGAGTGCGCTAGCGGTCGAGCTACGGGACACCCTAATGGATAGTCATATTTCTAAACAAAATACATAGACTATATAACAAACATTGTACCATAAAAATTAAACAGATCACTAATGAAAGACAAAGTTGCCCATGGCTTACTAACAGCATTCTAAGATCCATCCATATGAAATATCTTTATGAAAAACAACTCAGAAGAGGTTTAATAACTAAAGAATTTACCAAGACCTATACATCAGTCCTCACCAAACTAATTAGAAAGTCCAAGCAGCTAGACTATTCTAATAGATTCACTGAAACGAGAGGAGATATAAAAAAGACCTGGAAGACCCTCAGATCCTGGGCACCCACAAACTTAACGAAGCTAGTAATATTATACTAACTAAACCGAACGAACTGAAACTCCAGCCTAGTGATACAGCTAACAAGATAAATAACTTCTCAACCACATGATCAAATCTCGCCAGTAAAATTCCAAATACCAATGCGCGAGCTAATGATTGTCTAGATGGAAACTTCCCAACATCCCTCTATCTTGCACCAACAGAACCCACTGAGGTTACCATGATTATTAACACTCTAAAACCAAATCATCAAATGTAACCCAAGTACCACCACTACTGTACAAACGAGCAGCTCAAGTAATTTACCCACCATTGCATTACTCTTCAACAAATCACTAGAAGCCAAGACTTTCCCGGCATCACTCAAGCTAGCAAGGACTACACCAATACACAAAGGTGGTGACTCAACAGATGTAAACAACTATTTGCTAATATCAAACTTGCCTTTACTTTCCAAAATCTTCGAGGATATACCACAAACTATCCTCAACCCCTGACAGTTTGGCTTCAGGAAAATCAAAAGCACAAATGACGCAATAATAAAAATGCTAGACCTACTTTACACATCACTTGAAAAAAACGAATACCCGCTTGGACTTTTTATCGACCTTAAGAAAGCTTTTGATACAAGCTTGATCATTACGGTATAAGAGGCCATGCACTTGCATATGTCAAGTCTTACCTTACTGATAGAAAGCATTACGTCTCTATCAATGACACAATGTCTTCAACAAGACCCCTGGACACTGGTGTACCACGGGAAAGCGTTCTTGGCCCCCTCCTTTTCATCAACGATCTTCCAAGTGTGGCACAACAACTAACGACTATTATCTTTGCTGATGACACGACTTTTGTCATCTCCCACCTTAATCTAGCCTCACTCAACACTATTGTTAATGAAGAGCTCGCAAAAATAGCAACCATTAAATGATAAATCTTTTCAGAAGTGGTAAAGTCAAATATATTTATATGATTTAACGGGAATCAATACTGCAATATTGGAATATTGCAATACTGGAATCAGTATTGCATTTTTTTGCACAAAAAATTGGCAGATGTTCTCCTAAACACTTTAATTTCACTCTTCGCCCTTGTCGAATTAAGAGGAATCTTTTATGAAGGTTTGACGCTACACCACAAAAGATTTTGGAAATTATCAGAGCCATTCCAAGCGGGGGTGAAAAGGTCCTACAACTCTGGTCATACAGAATCTGCGCTTGTCAATTGTTCCTGGAATTTGGGCATGGTTACCGTACATCAGATGAGACCTTTTGGTGTTTTGAGTGAAATAAAAATGAAAATTGGCTAAGGAAGTAAAAAGAAAAAAATCTGGTAGTTAATGATCCCCCTTCTGGGATGTCTAATTAGGAAATTATTTTCATAGGTCTTTTCCACTGCAGGATCCTGACGTTTCTGCTAGTTACCGGTTTATGTGGGAGATCTTCCAGCCGATACTCTTCGCTTCAATTGGAGCCGAAATTGATGTAAGATAACTGCTTGTGTTCTGTTTTGGTTAGTAAATTTGTCATGACAAACCATGACCCTATCTGAAGCAAGACTTCTAGCTTCGGCTAGGCGCCCATATTTATCTGGGATCTGACTGAGTAGCCTAAATACTTCGTACTTTGATGCAGAGTGTGCAGGTTCGAATCCTGCTGTGGACCGACAGATAATGTTATATATATATATATATATATATATATATATATATATATATATATATAACAAACACTGATCT
>WNWK01008526.1:0-83883 GCA_009830355.1 Cherax destructor | reverse complement strand
TTTAAGGCATACTTAGAAATCACCTCGTCCCCCAAAAATTTAAACCCCAGATTAACACTATTCGTTATCACCTACCAGTAACTCAAAATTCCCCAAATAATTTATGATTGCTAATTATTTAAGCATTATTTCAAACTTAAAATTGATTAATCTCATTATTGTAAATCGTCAAATTGTAATACTGTAATTTTTTTTTAAAACTTCATCTGCATGAATTCAATTACTGCAAATCTTTAGTAATAAGAAAAAAATTTAAAAAAAAATTACCACTTTTTATATGTGTAGAAACAGTGTAAAACATGAGGTCTAGTCTGCCCAAAATCCCCGGCATGATGGTAACTTTCTTTGTATATAAAAAATAAAAAATTATAATTACACATAGCATTTTGAAAGAAAAAAAATCTTTATATTGACCCCTCGCATACATAGTATTATGATAGCCATGGAAGTTATCCCAGTTGTCAGTGAATGGAAGTGAACTTTCTTGCAATACGTATCCTCAGTTGCCCTTAACATCCACTCATGTAGAGTGAAGACAAACCATCTTGATCTTCACTTATGATGCCTATCTGACCATTCATCTCTTACAAAAATGTTCATTTTACGATCCTGTTTCATACAGCTCCTGGGCTACTTCTGTGTATAGAGGACTATTTTTTCCATGCTAGTACCTCACAATAATAATATACGACGCGAGACCCACGGTTTATTTAGACAACTCCGTCTGAGAGAGTGAATTTGACCTATTTGTCAGTTAAATATTTGCTATCCACTCTTTTTACCTCGATCCGTAAATAAAAATATAAGGGGTCCATTTGGTTGGTAACGTTCGCCTCCACACACTGAGTGTCCGGGGTTTCAACCCCCAGAAAAATGATAGGCAATTTCCTTACCCTGTTGCCCCTGTTCACCTAGCAGGAGGTCCCTGGGTTTTCATTTTACACCTTCTGTCCCTATTCACCAGAAGTAAGAGGTACCTGAGTGTTAGTCGACTGGTGGGGGCATCCTGGGAGTAAGATCGAAGGACCACAATGGAAACAAGACAGACAGTCCTCGAAGCCCACTGGGCAAACCCCTCCGGGTTAAAAATCCGAAGGTTAGGTTGGTAAGGTTGTCGGGAAACAAGTCAAAGTTCCCTGACCGGGTCTAGATGATGCCCCGCCGCTGGACTTTTAGTCATCTGACACCTTTCCCCTGGTACGCAGCCTTCATGTGCTATACATATAATTAACATATAGTTATGCTAAATTAACTATAATACTTATGTTTGTTGCTTTATATCCGGGAGGGTTGGGGGTCAACGCCCGCGGCTCGGTCTGTGACCAGGCCTCATGGGGATCGGGGCCTGTCCTAGGCTGTTACGCTGGCCGCCCTAAACGCGTACAACCACAGCCTGGCGGTATAAATTTAAAAGCCTGTCCAGTGCCTGCTTAAAGACCCCCCGGGTCTATTGGTAATCCCTGATGTATGCGGGAGGCAGTTGAACAGTCTTGGGCCCCTGACATTAAGTGTTTGCACTTTTTTACATTCAAGCTGGTTTTTTTTGGGGAAAAAACGAAAATAAAGATTTTCCGAGTTTTTCTTTTTAGTATAACAAATATTTTATGCTCTAAAAAACTGCAAACTTAAAAATCCAAATTTGACAATTAATAATTTGTGATTAAGAAATAAATATTAGTAAATCTTAAAGCTTATTATTAATAAGATCAATTATTAGTAAAATCTTGTTTCTTACCAGGAGTGACCTGTTAAGCGGAGCAATACAGGATATATTATTAGTGGTAAGTTCATGTCCAGTGACCTGTTGCGGGGTCATTACAACACGATATATTATTAATGGTAAGTTTGGTCCAGTGACCTGTTAAGCGGAGTCATACAACAGGATATATTATTAATGGTAAGTTCATGTCCAGTGACCTGTTAAGGGAGTCATTACAAAGGATATATTATTAATGGAAGTTCATGTCCAGTGACCTGTTAAGCGGAGTCATTACAACAGTATATTATTAATGGTAAGTTCATGTCCAGTGACCTGTTAAGCCATTACAACACGATATATTATTAATGGTAAGTTTGTGTCCAGTGACCTGTTAACGGAGTCATTACAACAGGATATATTGATAATGGTAAGTTCATGTCCAGTGACCTGTTAAGCGGAGTCATTACAAAGGTATATTATTAATGGTAAAAAAGGGAGGGATGAAAAGGGAGTCATTACAACAGGAAAATTTTTAATGGTAAGTTTGTGTCCAGGACCGTTAAGCGGAGTCATTACAACAGGATATATTGATAATGGTAAGTTCATGTCCAGTGACCGTTAAGGGAGTCAACAACAGGATATTTATTAATGGTAAGTTCATGTCCAGTGACCTGTTAAGCGGAGTCATTAAACAGGATATATTATTAATGGTAAGTTTGTGTCCAGTGACCTGTTAAGCGGAGTCATTACAACAGGATATATTATTAATGGTGTTTGTGTCCAGTGACCTGTTAAGGGAGTCATTACAACAGGATATATTATTAATGGTAAGTTTGTGTCCAGTGACCTGTTAAGCGGAGTCATTACAACAGGATATATTATTAATGGTGTTTGTGTCCAGTGACCTGTTAAGCGGGGGTCATTCAACAGGATATATTATTAATGGTAAGTTTGTGTCCAGTGACCTGTTAAGCGGAGTCATTACAACAGATATATTATTAATGGTGTTCATGTCCAGCTTTCTAGTGGTAGAGAACCTCTGTGTACATTGTAACACTGTATACATTTAAAAACTGTATACATTGTAACACTGTATACATTTAACACTGTACATTTTGTACACTGATACATTGTAACACTGTGTACATTTAAAAACTGTAACATTTAAAAATTTTAACATTGTAACACTGTGTACAGAAACTGTGTACATTGTAACACTGTATACATTAAAACTGTATTATTTAAAAACTGTGTACATTTAACACTGATATTTAAAAACTGTTACATTTAAAACTGTATAATTGTAACACTGTGTCATTGAACACTGTGACATTGTAAACGGAACATTGTAACACTGTAACATTGTAACACTGTATACATTAAAAACATTTAACATTGAAATTGTAACACGTGTACATTGTAACACTGTATACATTGTAACACTGTATACATTGTAACACTGTTACACTGTAACACTGTGTACATTGTAACACTGTATACATTGTAACACTGTGTACATTGTAACACTGTATACATTGTAACACTGTGTACATTGTAACATTTACATTGTAACACTGTGTACATTGTAACACTGTGTACTTGTAACACTGTAGTACATTGTAACACTGTGTACATTGTAACACTGTGTACATTGTAACACTGTGTACATTGTAACACTGTGTACATTGTAACACTGTGTACATTGTAACACTGTATACATTGTAACACTGTGTACATTGTAACACTGTGTACATTGTAACACTGTACATTGTAACACTGTATACATTGTAACACTGTATATTGTAACACTGTATACATTGTAACACTGTAACATTGTAACACAGTGTCATTGTAACACTGAATGACAGTAACCTGTGTTACATTGAAACTGTATATGTAACACTTCATACATTGTAAACTGTATACTTGTCAACACTGTACATTGTACACTGTGCACATGTAACACTGTATACATTGTACACTGATGTACATTGTAACACTGTGTACGTTGTAACACTGTGTCATTTTAACACTTGTACATTGTAACACTTTATACATTGTAACACTGTGTCATTTAACACGTGTACATTGTAACACTGTGTACTTGTAACACTGTGTACATTGTAAAACTGTATACATTGTAACACTGTGTACATTGTAACACTGTGTACATTGTAACACTGTACATTGTAAACTGTGTACATTGTAAACTGTGTACATTGAACCTGTATACATGTAACCTGTGTACATCGAACACTGTGTACATTGTAACACAGTGTACATTGTAACCTGTATACATTGTAACACTGTATATCACTGCAAACACTGTATACATTTAACACTGTAACTTGTAACACAGAGATGTCTGTGGTCCCACTCACAGAGACGTCTGTGTTCCCACTCACAGAGATGTCTGTGGTCCACTCACAGAGATGTCTGTGGTCCCACTCACAGAGACGTCTGTGTTCCCACTCACAGAGATGTCTGTGTTCTCACTCACAGAGATGTCTGTGGTCCCACTCACAGAGACGTCTGTGTTTAAACTCAAAGAGATGTCTGTGTTCCCACTCACAGAGACGCCTGTGGTCCCACTCACAGAGACGTCTGTGTTCCCACTCACAGAGATGTCTGTGGTCCCACTCACAGAGATGTATGTGTTCCCACTCACAGAGACGTCTGTGTTCCCACTCACAGAGACGTTTGTGTTCCCACTCACAGAGATGCCTGTGTTTCCACTCACAGAGATGTCTGTGTTCCCACTCACAGAGATGTCTGTGGTCCCACTCACAGAGATGTCTGTGTTCCCACTCACAGAGATGTCTGTTTCCACTCACAGAGATGTCTGTGTTCCCACTCACAGAGACGCCTGTGGTCCCACTCACAGGGACGTCTGTGTTCCCACTCACAGAGATGTCTGTGTTCTCACTCACAGAGATGTCTGTGTACTCACTCACAGAGATGTCTGTGTTCTCACTCACAGAGATGTCTGTGTTCCCACTCACAGAGATGTCTGTGTTCCCACTCACAGAGATGCCTGTGTTTCCACTCACAGAGATGTCTGTGTTCCCACTCACAGAGATGTCTGTGTTCCCACTCACAGAGATGCCTGTGTTTCCACTCACAGAGATGTCTGTGTTCCCACTCACAGAGATGTCTGTGGTCCCACTCACAGAGATGTCTGTGTTCCCACTCACACAGACGTCTGTGTTCCCACTCACAGAGACGTCTGTGTTCCCACTCACAGAGATGCCTGTGTTTCCACTCACAGAGATGTCTGTGTTCCCACTCACAGAGATGTCTGTGGTCCCACTCACAGAGATGTCTGTGTTCCCACTCACTGAGATTTCTGTGTTCCCACTCACAGAGACGTCTGTGTTCCCACTCACAGAGATGCCTGTGTTTCCACTCACAGAGATGTCTGTGTTCCCACTCACAGAGATGCCTGTGTTTCCACTCACAGAGATGTCTGTGTTCCCTCTCACAGAGATGTCTGTGGTCCCACTCACAGAGATGTCTGTGTTCTCACTCACAGAGATGTCTGTGTTCTCACTCACAGAGACGTCTGTGTTCCCACTCACAGAGATGTCTGTGGTCCCACTCACAGAGATGTCTGTGTTCTCACTCACAGAGATGTCTGTGTTCTCACTCACAGAGACGTCTGTGTTCTCACTCACAGAGACGTCTGTGTTTCCACTCACAGAGACGTCTGTGTTCCCACTCACAGAGACGTCTGTGTTCCCACTCACAGAGATGCCTGTGTTTCCACTCACAGAGATGTCTGTGTTCCCACTTACAGAGATGTCTGTGTTCTCACTCACAGAGATGTCTGTGTTCCCACTCACAGAGACGTATGTGTTCCCAGTCACAGAGATGTCTGTGTTCCCACTCACAGAGATGCCTGTGTTTCCACTCACAGAGATGTCTGTGTTCCCACTCACAGAGATGTCTGTGGTCCCACTCACAGAGATGTCTGTGTTCCCACTCACACAGACGTCTGTGTTCCCACTCACAGAGACGTCTGTGTTCCCACTCACAGAGACGTCTGTGTTCCCACTCACAGAGATGTCTGTGTTCTCACTCACAGAGACGTCTGTGTTCCCACTCACAGAGACGTCTGTGTTCCCACTCACAGAGACGTCTGTGTTCCCACTTACAGAGATGTCTGTGTTCCCACTCACAGAGATGTCTGTGGTCCCACTCACAGAGATGTCTGTGGTCCCACTCACAGAGATGTATGTGGTCCCACTCACAGAGATGTCTGTGGTCCCACTCACAGAGATGTCTGTGTTCTCACTCACAGAGATGTCTGTGGTCCCACTCACAGAGATGTCTGTGTTCCCACTCACAGAGATGTCTGTGGTCCCACTCACAGAGACGTCTGTGTTCCCACTCACAGAGATGTCTGTGTTCCCACTCACAGATATGTCTGTGTTCTCACTCAAAGAGATGTCTGTGTTCCCACTCACAGAGATGTCTGTGTTCCCACTCACAGAGACGTCTGTGTTTCCACTCACAGAGATGTCTGTGGTCCCACTCACAGAGATGTCTGTGTTCCCACTCACAGAGATGTCTGTGGTCCCACTCACAGAGACGTCTGTGTTCCCACTCACAGAGATGTATGTGGTCCCACTCACAGAGACGTCTGTGTTCCCACTCACAGAGACGTCTGTTTCCACTCACAGAGATGTCTGTGGTCCCACTCACAGAGACGTCTGGGTTCCCACTCACAGAGACGTCTGTGGTCCCACTCACAGAGACGTCTGTGTTCCCACTCACAGAGATGTCTGTGTTCCCACTCACAGAGATGTCTGTGGTCCCACTCACAGAGACGTCTGTGTTCCCACTCACAGAGACGTCTGTGGTCCCACTCACAGAGACGTCTGTGTTCCCACTCACAGAGACGCCTGTGGTCCCACTCACAGAGATGCAACACGGCTTGAGGACTACATTCCAAACACAAATATTTTCCATAACTATATATTAGTTTATAATGAGCAAAGGAACCAGTTAGTATGTAAAGTCTATTTTATGACTGGTATGTACATAGGCTTGCAGGCTGCTGAGAGCAACAGCCTGATTGACCAGACAACCCTCTGGCCTGCTAGGTCATAACCCTGGAAGCCCCAGCCGCAGGTTTGTTATGACTTATTGTGTATTGGATGTTAGTGGCTTTTCTGCTTAACAATATTTTATTGCAAGTAAACTACGCTATCTGTTGACTGTATAGAAGATATTAAATATTGAATTTGAATTTGTTTGTCACAGTAGGAAAGTTAGCGATGGAGTGAGTGTTTGTGTGTTGCAATGTAACACAGTAGCTACTTTAATGTGTTTCCTGTTCCCTTTTCAGGTCACGGGTACCTTCTTGCTGGTGAAGAGCTCTTGATCCAAATTATTTTATTTATCCTTTTATTGAGATAAATTGCCCGCTACTGCACTTACCCATGATAATACTAATAGTGTTTGGTCTCTCCCGCAGGTTATGTTCCTCCCATGCCACCTCCATTTACTGGCGTCCACACATATATGTTTTACCTCTTCGAGGAGACAGGCAAGGGAGTGGATCGTCACGCCAACATCAAGCGTATTCACTTTAATCTGAGTGATCACGTGAAGCAGCGAGGTCTGTGTGGACCTGTGGCTCAGGCCATGTTCAACACCCAGTTCTCTCTGTTTACAGATGCTTTTCTTAAGAACATATTATTGTAAGAGTGAGGAATAGTATTGGAAGAATTATTGAGACTGCAGTTACGTTTCGCACTCAAGGAGCTTCGTCAATCCAAAGAGAAACATTGTTACAATGAAAAGTATCAGTAGTTGTGCCTGTCTTCTCTTAGCTAACAAGACTAGAGAAATACTGCAGTAAGCCTCTTCGTCTACTTCGTCTTCCATCATTTCTGATGTCTCTGTATTCAACTGGTAAAGTCTTCCACCCAGGTGAAATATTTCGTCAATAAAGATTCTAGTGTCGCATATCTACTCTTCAGCATGTGTGTTTTATATACCACTTACACATGCTGTAGGCCTACTGGTCCACGGTATAAACCTCTCTAGGACTCCTTCAACTCTCAACTTTTCTTTATAATAATAATAATAGTAATCTTTATTTCTATAAGTACATGTACAAGGTATACAGACCATAGCTGACATCAATGACATACTATTATATAGAAAGCCCCTTGTTATTGCTGGAGTATACCTGGAGAGGGTTTCGGGGGTCAACGCCCCCGCGGCTCGAAATGCGGCCCGAAATGCAGAGCATTTCGGAAAAATTAGGTCAATTTTGTCCCAGGATGCGACCCACACCAGTCGACTAACACTCAGGTACCCATTTTACTGATGGGTGAACACTGGACAGCAGGTATCTTAAGGAAATACGTCCCAATGTCTCCAACCATTACGGGGATCGACCCCCGGACCTCAGTGTGTGAGCTGAGTGCCCTAGCAACTGCTACAAACACTTGGAATTGTTATAGACAGCTTCCTCCTCAGTGTTGTGCTCGCCATCCTCTACACGGAGGCCCTGGAAACAGAGAAATGCAGTATCATCATTCCAAAGATTGTGTTTGTTTTTGTTTTTGGAGGGGCTATATAGATTGACGATGTCTTGGTGTTTTATCCAAGATGCTTTAATACCCAGGGTCTCCACAACAAAATTATTATCGAGCCATCTATGAAGTTAACAATGGAACTCGAAAAAAAAATAGAGGGAAGACTCCTTTTCGTCGACGTCCTCCTTGCAAGCCTACCGACAGCAACATCCTTCCTTTGAAACTCGCACCATAGAAGGTGTCCTTATTGGTTTCTTTCTAAGAGGTATCCGCATCTCTAACCATTGCTTTCATAGAGGAATGTTCCTACATAACACGTCTTCATTTTCCCCTATCCTCAACAATTAACCCAAGAAACATTACACCAAACAGTTCTTGGTGGTTCCTTGCGGGGATGTTGCCACGAATATCCACCAGGTGCATGTTAGAAACAACATAAATGTATCTACCACAGCTACATCTTCCTTCCTTCAAAGACCTCACTATGAAGCGTAGTCCTACACTTCCAGCTTCCACGGAAGGCATCTACACAATCCCCTGTGGGCGCTGCTTCAAGAAATATATAGAGTGGACAGGCAGATGAGGTCTGTCTATCTGCCTTGGTGAACATGGAGGCGCATGCAACTAGGATGACATGTACAACTCCTGTGTACGCCACATACACTCCACGGGACATCTGATGAGTTGGAATGAGGCACAACTCATCACTGAACCCTATTTTAAGAACATAAAAATGGAGGAACACTGCAGAAGGCCTACTGGCCCATACAAGGCAGGTCCTTATCAAAACCCCCACTACCTAAGAATTTACTCCCGTACTCACGACACTAATCAAACCCAGCCCCTTCCACTCATATATTTGTCCAATCTCTTTTTAAAACCACCCAAGGTCCTAGCCTCTATCACCCTACTCGGAAGATTGTTCCACGCATCTACAACTCTGTTCGAAAACCAGTGCTTGCCTATGTCCTTTCTAAATCTAAATTTATCCAATTTAAATCCGTTATGATACCATGTTTCAGTTATTGCAATGACATCAAAGTTCCCAGCACATGCTACCAAACGTAATTCGTTAATTTTATTTCTGGCGCTTCGACAGTTAGTATAAAATACATTGATATGTTGAAGGTTCTTGGGAGCCTAAACTGATCGCCGTCACTGGCACCGTGGAACGAAAACCTAGAAATTATGACGTATTAAAAACACTAACATATATTATTCTTGACCATGTTAAGCCCAACCTACCGCACAACACTGCAATCAGGTGACCTAATGAGCAACCTGACACCATTTCAAGAAATCTAACTTGTTCTTTCGTCAGGTCAGTACCTGCCTCTCACTTTACCCACCTCTCACTTTACCCACCTCTCACGTTACCCGCCTCTCACGTTACCCGCCTCTCACGTTACCCGCCTCTCACGTTACCCGCCTCTCACTTTACCCGCCTCTCACCTCTCACTTATATAACTATGTATAATTTTAATCTTGACTCCTGTATTCTAGAGGTAAAGGTCCTAGGACTGAAGCTTGTCTAATAAATATGTCCTAGTTTATGCCCGTATGTTTTTAAACTTTCTGGCCCATACTAGACAGGTTCCTCTCACATCGAACCCTTCTCATACCCAAAGAATTTAGCTGCAATGGCAATATGTTCTACTTATCGACAACTCCCAAGTCATTCCTTTATCCTTTCTAAACCTTAATTAATACTGTATATCCTTGAGTTGACTTTGTGTGAAGAAAAGTCCCTTGTGGGGGTTAAGTTTGGGAGACGGATGAGGTTAGAAAATATGCTGTGATAGGAATGTCACTAAGGGAAACGAGTCAGGGCTTAACCCAGCAGCTGGGCGTTTATGGGGCTCATATGATGCAATTTCAAGTAAAGTATATCATGACTAGGTCGAGGAGAAACAGCAATATTTGTTCTCAAACACGGGGCACTCACCTCAAGGCATCTGGGGATAATTTAATTCCAAATATAAGAAGAGCTAATGTGAAAAAGATGTGAACAAGTGGGTGACAATTTTTTTTTTAAGGTCCAGGCCTGTGACGACAGGCTAGTGGCTATTTGTGGATAAGATGTAGATGAAAGGACACAGGTGCATATACGTTCAAGACCTTCATAAGTCACGCTACCATTTACTCGCGTGAAGGCATGGAATTCGTCCAAGAATTTCGGTCTAGAGATACGGATAACTCTAAGGAAAAGGCCCAATGACTACACCTCTCTTAATGTGAGTAGAAATAAGTACGGTTGTCTTTAGTTGCTGGTTTTCTGTAGTCTCTGAAAGGGTGTCTATGTTCGGTGGCATAGAAGAAAATCAGTACAACACTCATGTTCTTCTATGCAGGTCACCGAACGTAGACACTCTTTCAGAGTCTACAGAAAACCAACAACTAAAGGTAAGCTTACTTATCTGTACCCAAACAACGACACTCGCACCAAGAGAGTCGTGGTCAGTGGGGATAAAAGGTATAAAAAACCGACACAATGGAAAAATTAAATACAGATGCAGTATAATGCTATCCTTTATTGACTACATTTTGCCCACACAGTGGGCTTTATTAAGTCACAAACAGATCTACCTAGGTACAGAGTACATGAGTATACTATATAAGGTGAAGAGTCAGGTAAAGAATGTTGGGTAGGTTGGATTTGAGACGAACGTGTAGGGGACGGGCAGGTGAGTAAGTTATGTAGGATAACGATGGAAAGGTTTCCTGGCAAGGGGTTCAGCTGTGTTGTAAAAGCCGGTGTTATGGTTGAAATTGTTAGATCTACAGATTAGTGATGATTCCAAGATCCTGCTGTACTGAGTGTCTTCTTTCCTGGTTACGAGTCTTGCGTCTCTGTAGTTGATTGAATGGTTGTGGAAGCTTCGGTATAGACTCAGAACAAGAGAAGAAACTTTTGCACACCATTTCCAGCAACCCCAGACCCCAGTTATACTAAGCAAATTTCCTAAATTTGCTTGTAACAGATATGTGATATGTAGATATAAATCCAAATGTAACAGCATTATTTACTAAGATACCTACCTGGAGTTTACCTGGAGAGAATTCCAGGGGTCAACGCCCCCGCGGCCCGGTCCGTGACCAGGCCTCATGTTGGACCAGAGCCTGATCAACCAGGCTGTTACTGCTGGCCGCACGCAGTCCAACGTACGAACCACAGCCTGGCTGGTCAGGTACCGACTTTAGGTGCCTGTCCAGTGCCTGCTTGAAGACAGCCAGGGGTTTGTTGGTAATCCCCCTGATGTATGCTGGGAGGCAGTTGAACAATCTTGGGCCCCTGACACTTATTGTGTTGTCCCTCAACGTGCTAGTGGCACCCTTGCTCTTCATTGGGGGGATGTTAGATCGCCTGCCGAGTCTTTTGCTTTAGTAGGGAGTGATGTTCGTGTGCAAGTTTGGTACTAATCCCTCGAGAATTTTTCATGTGTATATAATAATGTATCTCTCCTGCCTGCGTTCTAGAGAGTACAGGTTTAGGAACTTCAAGCGTTCCCAGTAATTGAGGTGGTTTATCGCAGTTATGTGTGCCGTGAAGGTTCTCTGCACATTTTCAAGGTCAGCAATTTCACCCGCCTTGAAAGGTGCAGTTAGTGTGCAGCAATATTCCAGCCTAGATAGAACAAGCGATCTGTAAAGTGTCAACATGGGCTTGGCATCCCTGGTTTTGAAGGTTCTCATTATCCATCCTGTCATTTTTCTAGCAGATGCAATTGCTACGGTGTTATGGTCCTTGAAGGTGAGATCCTGTGTCATGATCACTCCCAGGTCTTTGACATTAGTTTTTCGCTCTATTGTGTGGTTGGAATTAGTTTTGTACTCCGATGAAATTTTAATTTCTTCACTTTTTCCGTATCTGAGTAATTGAAATTTCTCATCATTGAACTTCATATTGTTTTCTGCAGCCCATTTAAAGATTTGGTTTATGTCTGCTTGGAGTCCATTGATCTGCGCCGCAAAATTGACGACTCTCTTGACCTTCCTGTTCCAGCCAGAGATTTCATCGACCTTATTGAACTGTATGTTGGCTATACTTGTTTCTCTTTTGAAAATCACCTTTTTCAGCAGACTTTTGAACTACTAATGGGTTCTCCACTTAGTGCCGTACTGGTGAACCTATACATGAAACATCTGGAATCCGAGCGATTTTCCTCTATTATTGTCTTTTCAGTCACCTGGCTACGTCATGTTGACTACGTTCAAGCTCTCCAGCACAATAGAAGAAGAAGTCGACAACACTCTTCCTTTCCTTGATGTTCTTCTCAGCAAAGCAAAGCTGACCAAGAACTTCGTTTTAAAGTCTATCGAAAACTTATCAACCAACACGATCTTCTCCACTTCTACTCTCACCACGACACCAAAACTAAACGTGGTGTAATTATAGGCTTTTTTCTTCGTGCACTCAGAATCTGTAGCAATGAGAAAGAATGCTCTCTCATTGAACACGAAAATTACTCCCTATGAGAGCAAAAGACTCGGCAGACGATGCAACATCCCCCCAATGAAAAGCAGGGGCGCCACTAGCACGATAAGAGACAACACAATAAGTGTCAGGGGACCAATACTGTTCAACTGCCTCCCACCATACATACCTGGAGTATACCTGGAGAGGGTTTTGGGGATCAACGCCCCCACAGCTCGGTCTGAGACCAGGCCTCATGGTGGATCAGGGTTTGATCGACCAGGCTGTTACTGCTGGGGGATTACCAATAGACCCCTGGCTGTCTTCAAGCAGGCAGTTGGACAAGCACCTAAAGTCACTGACCAGCCGGGCTGTGGCTCGTACGTCGGTTTGCGTGCGGCCAACAGTAACAGCCTGGTTGATCAGGCCCTGAGCCACCATGAGGCCTAGTCACAGACCGGGCCACGGGGGAGTTGACCCCCGGAACCCTCTCCAGTTATACTTCAGGTATACCGATGCTCTATGACTCTGGTCGCGGGTTCTATCCCCACCCCAATGGAAATAAGTAAAGGACCCCAATGGAAATAAGTCACTCTGTCTGACTTTTTTGGGTTATCCTAGGTTCTCTACACATATGCTGCTATGTATGATAATGTATGTAAATGTATTTGTGTATACCTGAATAAACTACTTACTTACTTACTTACCCGTGGTATGATTTGTTTGCAATCGTGTCATTGCGAATTCGTGATTCACGTTTCCAACATCTTTCCCAATATCTCATTCTAAGCATCTACCTCCACATCCACCACTAAGTACATACAGAGATCAAACATATATAGAGAAAAACACACATACAGACATACAGGGGTCAGGAAATGTGACTCGAACCTTTCAACCACGTTTAGGTGAGAACAGACAGATACAAAGAGTCCACCACTATCAAAGACATCACCAGTAATAGACAGGACAAGGTTCAATCCTCTGCAGGGGGTATACTGTAGTAATTATAATTACTACAGTACTAGGACCGTCACAGCCTACGGCTCATGCTGTCAGTGGCCCTGATAAACCCAACAAAGAAAAAGAAAAGACCGTCACAACCCATCAACCCAACAACAACACTGGTATAGTGTTATCTGAGGCAGTGTTGAGCATGTAATAACTAGTCAGGTGAGACGTACAACTCGTTTTCAAACATAATATTACCTCCCAGACATGTTTTTGTCCTCTAAATAAAGAGTCAAGTTACGTTAGTGTTGTGTATGTGAAGTATATGTTGAGAACTGTGGTAATAAACCACGCTGAGGTTATTGGTTTATTCTAGGATAAGTCTGCATTATTAATAACCTAGGATATCACAAGATAACCCAGGATAATCCAGGATAACCTAGGATATCCCAGGGGAGCAGATAATGATATTTTGTGTCCATTAAGTTTGTCAGGTCCTTTCCCAGGATGTCATCTACAACTCTATGATAGCATCATAGTTTACAACTGAACCACCCGGGCACGATCCTGGGGCGGGGGTCATGCTGGGCATGTTTCCCAACACCTGTTTCCACTCTTCACCCGCCAGTAAATGAGTAACTGGGTGTAAGTTGGCTTTTGATGGTGGTCATCCTGAGTGGGACAGGAGCTGTACCCTAGACAACATTGGACATTAAAGTGTGTTGAAGTAAGATAACGGAATAATCCTGGGTCTTTAGGTGTTAGTGTCTTTAGTTGTCACTGGGTCTTTAGTTGTCACTGGGTCTTCAGTTGTCATTGGGTCTTCTGTTGTCATTGAGTCTAAAGTTGTCATTGTGTCTTCAGTTGTCATTGTGTCTTCAGTTGTCATTGTGTCTTCAGTTGTCATTGTGTCTTCAGTTGTCATTGTGTCTTCAGTTGTCATTGTGTCTTCAGTTGTCATTGGGTCTTCAGTTGTCATTGGGTCTTCAGTTGTCATTGTGTCTTCAGTTGTCATTGGGTCTTCAGTTGTCATTGGGTCTTCAGTTGTCATTGGGTCTTCAGTTGTCATTGGGTCTTCAGTTGTCACTGTGTCTTCAGTTGTCATTGGGTCTTCAGTTGTCACTGGGTCTTCAGTTGTCACTGGGTCTTCAGTTGTCATTGTGTCTTCAGTTGTCACTGGGTCTTCAGTTGTCATTGGATCTTCAGTTGTCACTGGGTCTTCAGTTGTTATTAGGTCTTCAGTTGTCACTGGGTCTTCAGTTGTCATTGAGTCTTCAGATGTTCTTGGGTCTTCAGTTGTCATTGGGTCTTCAGTTGTCACTGGGTCTTCATTTGTCATTGTGTCTTCAGTTGTCATTTGGTTTTAGTTGTCATTGGGTCTTCAGTTGTCACTGGGTCTTCGGTTGTCATTGTGTCTTCAGTTGTCATTGGATCTTCATTTGTCACTGCGTCTTCATTTGTCATTGGGTCTTCAGTTGTCACTGGGTCTTCAGTTGTCACTAGTCTTCAGTTGTCACTGGGTCTTCAGTTGTCATTGGGTTTTCAGTTGTCACTGCGTCTTCATTGTCATTGTGTCTTCAGTTGTCATTGGGTCTTCAGTTGTCATTGGGTCTTCAGTTGTCATTGGGTCTTCAGTTGTCATTGGGTCTTCATTGTCATTGTGTCTTCAGTTGTCATTAGGTCTTCAGTTGTCACTGGGTCTTCAGTTGTCACTGGATCTTCAGTTGTCACTGGGTCTTCAGTTGTCACTGGGTCTTCAGATGTTCTTGGGTCTTCAGTTGTCATTGGATCTTCAGTTGTCATTGTATCTTCAGTTGTCACTGGTTCTTCAGTTGTCATTGTGTCTTCAGTTGTCACTGGGTCTTCAGTTGTCATTGGGTCTTCAGTTGTCACTGGGTCTTCAGTTGTCATTGGGTCTTCAGTTGTCATTGGGTCTTCAGTTGTCATTGGGTTTTCAGTTGTCATTGGGTCTTCAGTTGTCACTGGGTCTTCAGTTGTCACTGGGTCTTCAGTTGTCACTGGGTCTTCAGTTGTCACTGGGTCTTCAGTTGTCATTGGGTCTTTAGTTGTCACTGGGTCTTCAGTTGTTATTGGGTCTTCACTTGTCACTGGGTCTTCAGTTGTCATTGAGTCTTCAGATGTTCTTGGGTCTTCAGTTGTCATTGGGTCTTCAGTTGTCATTGGGTCTTCAGTTGTCATTGGGTCTTCAGTTGTCACTGGGTCTTCAGTTGTCATTGGGTCTTCAGTTGTCATTGGGTCTTCAGTTGTCACTGGGTCTTCAGTTGTTATTGGGTCTTCAGTTGTCACTGGGTCTTCAGTTGTCATTGAGTCTTCAGATGTTCTTGGGTCTTCAGTTGTCATTGGGTCTTAAGTTGTCATTGAGTCTTCAGTTGTCATTGAGTCTTCACTTGTTCTTGGGTCTTCAGTAGTCACTGGTTCTTTAGTTGTCATTGGGTCTTCAGTTGTCATTGGGTTTTCAGTTGTCAATGGGTCTTCAGTTGTCACTGGGTCTTCAGTTGTCACTGGGTCTTCAGTTGTCACTGGGTCTTCAGTTGTCATTGGGTCTTCAGTTGTCACTGGGTCTTCAGTTGTTATTGGGTCTTCACTTGTCACTGGGTCTTCAGTTGTCATTGAGTCTTCAGTTGTTCTTGGGTCTTCAGTTGTCATTGGGTCTTCAGTTGTCATTGGGTCTTCAGTTGTCATTGGGTCTTCAGTTGTCACTGGGTCTTTAGTTGTCACTGGGTCTTCAGTTGTCATTGGGTCTTCAGTTGTCATTGGGTCTTCAGTTGTCACTGGGTCTTCAGTTGTCACTGGATCTTCAGTTGTCACTGGGTCTTCAGTTGTCACTGGGTCTTCAGTTGTCATTGAGTCTTCAGATGTTCTTGGGTCTTCAGTTGTCATTGGGTGTCATTGTCAATGTTTGCGGCTTTCACAGAGACCCACATGAAGGACCACTTGGACAATGAAATATGGATCCCGGGCTACAACCTATACAGATGTGACAGAGTGAACAGGCAAAAGGGGGGGTGGGGGTGGGGGGTTGGCTTGTATATCACAGAGTCACTTATATGCTCAGAACTACTAAATGCCTCAAATGATGTAGTTGAAGTTTTAGCCGTAAAGATCGAGAATCAAAACCTGGTCATCGCGGTTGTATACAAGCCTCCGGATGCAACGTCCCAACAATTCCAGGAACAGCTTCTGAAAATTGACCACTGTCTGGAAAACCTTCCAGCCCCTTTCCCCAACATCTTGCTCCTGGTGGACTTCAACTTAAGGTACCTAAAATATAGAAATATTGCAAATAATGTGGTAGCAGAGATAACACCAGGAGGCAGCTCAGATGAAAACTCGCACACACGAGCTTTTAAATCTCTGCACCAAATTCACCTTAAACCTGCAAATAATAGAGCCTACAAGATTGGAGAATACGCTGGACCTCATCTTCACTAACAATGATGATCTGATACGAAATGTCATCATATCAAAAACAATATACTCAGATCACAATATAATAGAGGTCCAGACATGTATGCGGGGGCCCCAGACCAACAAAATGTGATCAGTCGCAAGGGAGCCTTCACCAAATTCAACTTCAATAACAAAACCAAAAGGTGGGACCAAGTAAACCAAGTTCTAAATGATATAAACTGGGAAGATAGCCTAAGCATCTCAGATCCAAACCTATGTCTAGAACAAATTAACTCTGTGGCACTCACTTGAGGTTTCCTCAAGACAAATTCCCTTAAGGAAAAGGAGGAGAAGATGTAAACTAGAAAGAGAAAGGTGCTCCCTGTACAGGCGAAGGCAAAGAATAACAGAGAGGCTACAAGAGGCCAATATATCTGAAATACGTAGGGAGACACTGGTCAGAGAAATAGCAAACATCGAACTAAAACTAAAGGAATCTTACAGGAATCAAGAAACGCGGGAAGAACTAAAATCCATAAATGAAATTGAAAGAAACCCAAAGTATTTCTTTTCTTATGCCAAATCAAAGTCGAGAACAACATCCAGTATTGGGCCCCTACTTAAGCGGGATGGGTCCTACACAGATGACAGCAAGGAAATGAGTGAGCTACTAAAGTCCTTGTATGACTGTTTTTAACGAGCCGCTAACCAGACTGAAAGTCGAAGATGTAAATAATTTTTTTATGAGAGCCAAATGACTTCGAAAAGGCGATAAATGACATGCCCATGCACTCTGCCCCAGGCCCAGACTCATGGAACTCTGTGTTCATCAAGAACTGCAAGAAGCCCCTATCATGTGCTTTTAACATCCTATGGAGAGGGAGCATGGACACTGGGGTCGTCCCGCAGTTACTAAAAACAACAGACATAGTCCCACTCCACAAAGGGGGCAGTAAAGCAATAGCAAAGAACTACAGACCAATAACGCTAACATCCCATATCATAAAAATCTTTGAAAGGGTTCTAAGAAGCAAGATCGCCACTCATCTAGATACCCACCAATTACACAAATCAGGGCAGCATGGGTTTAGAGCAGGTCGCTCCTGTCTGTCCCAACTACTTGACCACTACGACAAGGTCCTGGATGCTCTAGAAGACAAACAAAATGCAGATGTTATATACACAGACTTTGCAAAAGGTTTTGACAAGTGTGACCATGGTGTAATAGCACTCAAAATGCGTGATAAAGGAATAACAAGAAAAGTTGGCAGATGGATCTATAATTTCCTAACAAATAGAACACAAAGAGTAGTAGTCAACAGAGTAAAGTCTGAGGCGGCTACAGTGAAAAGCTCTGTTCCACAAGGCACAGTACTCACTCCCATCTTGTTCCTCATCCTCATATCGGACATAGACAGGGATATAAACCACAGTGCCGTGTCTTCCTTTGCAGATGACACCCGAATCTGCATGACAATGTCCACCATTGAAGACACTACAGGACTCCAAGCAGACATCAACCAAATCTTTAAATGGGCTGCAGAAAACAATATGAAGTTCAACGATGAGAAATTTCAATTACTCCGATATGGAAGACGTGAGGAAATTAAAATTTCATCGGAGTATAAAACAAATTCCAACCACACAATAGAGCAAAAAACTAATGTCAAAGACCTGGGAGTGGTCATGTCAGAGGATCTCACCTTCAAGGACCATAACACTGTAGCAATCGCATCTGTTAGAAAAATTACAGGATGGATAATGAGATCCTTCAAAACCAGGGATGCCAAGCCCATGATGACACTTTTCAGGTCACTTGTTCTATCTAGGCTGGAATATTGCTGCACACTAACTGCACCTTTCAAGGCAGGTGAAATTGCTGAACTAGAAAATTTGCAGAGAACCTTCACAGCACGCATAACTGCGATAAACCACCTCAATTACTGGGAATGCTTGAAGTTCCTAAACCTGTACTCCCTAGAACGTAGGTGAGAGAGATACATGATAATATACACTTGGAAAATCCTAGAGGGATTAGTACCAAACTGTTCAACTGCCTCCCAGCGTACATAAGGGGGATTACCAATAGACCCCTGGCTGTCTTCAAGCAGGCACTGGACAGGCACCTAAAGTCGGTACCTGACCATCCGGGCTGTGGTTTGTACGTCGGACTGCGTGTGGCCAGTAGTAACAGCCTGGTTGATCAGGCTCTGATCCACCATGAGGCCTGGTCACAGACTGGGCTGCGGGGGTGTTGACCCCCGGAACTCTCTCTAGGTCCAGGTAAACACCAGCATAGGCCTTAATTTATAGTCACTGGATTCATTCCCACCTATTAAAAGTGTTAAGTGGTCTTTGGAGACTTTATATCCGGGTTGTGATGGTTCTTTTTCCCACCAGATAAGTGTGTGATGGCATCTTCTTCCGAAACAAACCTGTTTCATCTGTTTTAAAAATTTGACCATCTTTGTAGCCATTTTCTTCAATTTTTTTAGATCATTAGGAAATCTTGCAGCTGCCTCATTGTCTGATTGTCTGCACTGGAACTTTGACCAGTAATTTGAACATTATGAAGTCCCATATGCTTTTTAAAATTATAAAACCAGCCACAACTTTCCTCTTCATTACCATTTTGTTTTTTATCATTGAATAGAGACTTATTGCTTTAACTTGAATCATCAGATGAATGGAATTCTTTTCTGGCTGCAATCTTCAATCCATAACATTAAAAGACATTCCATATTATCCATTTCAGAACTATTATTTTTAACATTCACTTGACATATAAGATGCTGTAGCCATTCCATGTCTTTTAATGTTATCTTTATTCCTTTTATCTGCACGTACTGATGTTTCGTTCATTTTCTTGGCACGTGCTATTTTAGCATACAACCTTTCCTCACTTAACAATGGAGTTCTGTTCCTATGACCACGTTGGTAAACGAATTCATCGCTAAGTGAGGAGCATACTATAATGGTAGTGGGTTTGTGTCAACCATCATTGATATTGTTTTAATGTCACCTTTGCACCATTTATAACATTTCTGGTATATTTTTAAATGTTTGTACAGTAGTTTACTGTATATATATTGTAATAAACAGAATAGAGGAAATCAGCTCTAATATACATTACTTAGATATGCATACTGGTCAGAGAGCCCGGCATAAGTCCGAGTAGTTGGTAAACGAGTATGTTGCTAAATGAGGAGAGGCTGTACAATGCACCATCTTCATGTTTTATAATTTCTAGTTTTTCATCTAACATTAACCATTTATGTTTACTAGAACACTTATCACCATTGCATTTCCTCCTTCCACTCATATTTGTGTATAAAAGGGGTACTGTACAAGTACTTTATATATTAAAGAAAAAATTGTGCATATGTATGTACTGTATAAAGCTACACATATAATGACCATAATTTATATCAGTTTCTAAATTGAAGGATCACAGTTTCTTGGTAATATTTATTAACCCCTCAAGGGAGGTTCCTTGATGCTGGTGAGGGGCTCTTAATCTAGGGAATTGGATATGTGCTCCATTTCCCTGACTGCCTTCCATCTGCTTTCTCCCCAGGTGCTGTATAATCCCTATAAGTTTAGTGCTCCCCATGATAATAATAATTATTTATTAACATAATTTTATGAAGTTCAAGAATTTTGGGACATGCATATTATAAGTGGAGATGCAGTAATACTTCATATAAGGTTAAAACTATTTGTCTTTTTTAAGGAAATGGCCTGTAATGGTGATGGCTTACCCACGAGTGAGGCTCTGAGTCGCTTGCATGAGGATATTACCAATGCTCTAGATGAATATCAAAAGTCAGAAGCTGAGAAGTAAGTGTGAAGGCCATTCAAAGATAAATTTCTTTAACTGTTGCTTATGGGAATCTTACTGCCCTCTCTCTGGTAAGTACATATGTACAGTGGACCCCCGGATTTCGTCAAAAATTCTTTCCAGAAGGCTCTTCGAGTGCCGTTACTGAAAGAATTTGTTCCCATAAGGACGAATGTAAATTAGATTAGTCAGTTTCAGACCCCCAAAAATACACTTACATAAATAAACTTACATAATTATTCGAGTTGGAAGCAGTACGAAATCTGCTGGTCCACTGTACTTGCATCTGAGTAATTCTCTGCTATATGCTTCCTTTAAATAGAAACTGACTTAATTAGGTTGGTAGACAGCAACCGCCCAGGGAGGTACTACCGTCCTGCCAAGTGAGTGTGAAACGGAAGCCTGTAGTTGTTTTACATGATGGTAGGATTGCTGGTATTTTTTTTTCTGTCTCATAAACATGCAAGATTTCAGGTATGTCTTGCTACTTACACTTAGGTCACACTACACATGCATGTACAAGCATATATATACATACCCCTCTGGGTTTTCTTTTATCTTCTTACTAGTTCTTGTTCTTGTTTATTTCCGATTATCTCCATGGGGAAGTGGAACAGAATTCTTCCTCTGTTAGCCTTGTGTGTCGTAAGAGGTGACTAAAATGCCGGGAGCAAGAGGCTAGTAACCCCTTCTCCAGTATACATTACTAAATTTAAAAGGAGAAACTTTCGGGCCACTCTTCCTCGGTAAGATATGGCCAGTTTGTTGAAAAAGATAAGATAAGATAAGATAAGATTTTCTTCGGATTTTTAACCCCGGAGGGTTAGCCACCCAGGATAACCCAAGAAAGTCAGTGCGTCATCGAGGACTCTCTGTCTTATTTTCATTGGGGTCCTTAATCTTCTCCCCCAGGATGCGACGCACACCAGTCGACTAACACCCCAGGTACCTATTTGCTGCTAGGTGAACATGACAACAGGTGTAAGGAAACACGTCGAAATGTTTCCACCCGCCGGGAATCGAACCCGGGCCCTCCGTGTGTGAAGCGAGAGCTCTAGCCACCAGGCCACCGGTCAATTTTCAGAAGCTGTTCCTGGAATTGTTGGGACGTTGCATCCGGAGGCTTGTATACAACCACGATGACCAAGTTTTGAGCCTCGATCTTTACTGCTAATACTTCAACTCCATCATTTGAGGCATTTAGTAGTTCTGAACATATAAGTGACTGTGATATACAGGCCAACCCCCCTCCTTTTGTGTGTTCACTCTGTCACATCTTTATAGGTTGTAGCCCGGGATCCATATTTCATTGTCCAAGTGATCTCTTATGTGGGTCTCTGTAAAAGCCGCAAACATTGCATTTGACTCTGTAAGCAGTCCACGGATGTAAGGTACAGTAGAACGTCATTTAGCACGAGATTATGTTGCACGTTACCGGTATTGCACGATTTAAGATTTGCGACACATTATCATCTTACACGACGTAAAGATGATATTACACGGTTCGGCAGGAGGGGAAAAATTTTGAGCGCATGGTTATTTACTGCCTAAGAATCCTCATGCTTTGAGGAAAAGGGAATTTGTTGTTTTTCCTTCCTGTAAACTAAGTTTATTCAGATACACGGGGCCAGGAGCTGAGTCTCGACCCCTGCAACCACAATTAGGTGAGTACAGTTACATACATTATCATACATAGCAGCATATGTGTAGAGAACCTAGGATAACCCAAGTCAGTCAATGGAAATACTGTCACTCTGACTTTTTTGGGTTATCCTAGGTTCTCTACACATATGCTGCCATGTATGATAATCTTCGTAACTGTATCTGTGTATACCTGAATAAACTTACTTACAGTTTGTGGGAAGGAAAAACAAGTAACCATTCTCACAAGCAGTCTTGTTAATACTACTGTTGTTGTGGTTCAGCAGACACCACCCGCCTTACCCACCCACCACGGACCCCATCATTCGTACGTATTTCATACGCGTTAAGAAGTCCTGGCTACAAGCCAGCTGTGTTTGTGAAGAATAAAATAAAGAGTGAATTGTGTTTTGATCTTGAATTAACGAAGAAAACAAAGATATTAGACAAGACATAACCCGTGGCCGTAATGAAGTGTTACTTTGTACACATAAAAAGATGTAAACATAAGTTTGTGTGACTGACTGACTTGACTGACTGACTGACTGACTTGACTGACTGAATGACTGACTGAGTGACTGACTAACTTGACTGAATGACTTGACTGACTGACAATGACTTGACTGACTGACTGAATGACTTGACTGACTGACTGAATGACTTGACTGAATGACTTGACTGACTTACTGAATGACTTGACTGACTTACTGAATGACTTGACTGACTTACTGAATGACTTGACTGACTTACTGAATGACTTGACTGACTTACTGAATGACTTGACTGACTTACTGAATGACTTGACTGACTTACTGAATGACTTGACTGACTTACTGAATGACTTGACTGACTTACTGAATGGCTTGACTGACTTACTGAATGGCTTGACTGACTTACTGAATGGCTTGACTGACTTACTGAATGGCTTGACTGACTTAAAGTTAGACACTCAGTTCAACCATCGACTTCAGTTCAAGAACTTCTACTATCCACCTCAGCCCAGTAGGGCCACACCATCCGTATCCACTCTTCACTACCATCCACAAACATCATTACCCACAATTTAAGGTAAGAAATAATATTATTTCTATTGCATTTGTAGTCTTAAGCAGTAATAGATCATGACAATGCACTACAATTACATATCCACCTCAGCTCAGTAGGGCCACACCATCCATATCCACTCTTCACTACCATCCACAAACATCATTACCCACAATTTAAGGTAAGAAATACTATTATTTCTATTGCATTTGTAGTCTTAAGCAGTAATAGATCATGACAATGAACTAAAATTACATATTCGCCTTCAATTTTTGCAAGATATGTTGGTCTAAAAAAACTTGTTTGGCTTTTTGGGGACTCTCAAACACGTAACCCTATTTTTCCCATAAGTTCTGTTAATTATTTAAGACGAAATTATCTAACACGACTTTTTCAGGAACGTAACTATCGTGCTAAATGACGTTCTACTGTATCTTGTTGTTCATTGCTGGCTTTAGACCCTGTGTATATGCAAAGATGAATGTCATTGGATTGGTGGTATTTGTGGTATGGGAGGGTCTTTTTTTCCTGGCACTAATTCTGAATAAAGGTACCTAACTGTTGCATGTGTGTCAAACTTATCAACTTGTCAGTGTTGTATACAAAGACACAACTAACTTTATTATTTTCTGCAGTATACAAACTGTAGTTTACATGTATGTAATAAAATACAGCCTCGCCTCACTTAGCGACGTATAGTGGACCCCCGGTGTTCGTACTGCTCCAAACTCGAACAGTTATGTAAGTGTATTTTTGTAAGTGCTTTTGTAAGTGTATTTTTGGGGGTCTAAAAGGACTAAGCTAATTTACATTATTCCTTATGGGAACAAATTCGTTTGGTAACGCCACTTGAACAGCATTCTGGAATGAATCACGAACACCAGGGGTCCACTGTACTTGTTTACCAACGCTTCGGACTTACGAAGGGCTCTCTGTTTGGGTTTGACTAGGACCTACTGAGTATAGGCCAGTAGGCCTGCTGCAATGTTCCTCCTTTCTTATGTTCATATGTAAACTACAGTGGACCCCTGGCTAACGAAAAAACTTCATTCCAGAATCCTGCTCAAGAGCCATTACCGAACGAATTTACTTCCTTAAGAAATAATGTCACGTAGGTTAGTCTATTTCAGACCCCCAAAAATACACTTCCACAAGCACTTACAATATTATATTTACATAATTGTACGATTTCTGGGGTGTTCGTTAGCCGGGGGTCCACTGTACATTATCTTTGCTTAACATAAAAATGAATAAAAAGTTAAAGTTTAATTTTAATTTGATGCACTATTACTCTACATCATTTTTCTGACATTTTAAATTATTATTTTCTAATCCGACAAGAAGTAAATGTTTTGAATTCTTAGTAAATTACATACAAACAAAAAATGCTAAATTTAATATAGTATATACATTTTTCAGGAACAAAGGTTTTGGAGCCAAGAGTGTTCTGTACGATGCCTTCCATCACAAGAGCTGTCTCTCTGTGTTCCGCTGGACCTCAGCCTTGGTGTTGATTGTTGAAGGTGTCTTGTTGCTGGTGGCCTATGCTGCTTGCAATGATCCCAGGTGTGTATTATGTTGCTTGCAACGATCCCAGGTGTGTATTATGTTGCTTGCAATGATCCCAGGTGTGTATTATGTTGCTTGCAACGATCCCAGGTGTGTACAGTGGACCCCCGAGTTTCGTAAAAACTTCACTCCTGAAGTCTGCTCAAGTGCCATTACCGAACGAATTTACTCCCTTAAGGAAAAATTTCACGTAGGTTAGTCTATTTCAGACCCCCAAAAATACACTTCCACAAGAACTTACAAAATTATACTTACATAATTGCACGATTTCCGGGGTATTCGTTAACCGAGGGTCCACTGTATTATGTTGCTTGCAACGATCCCAGGTGTGTCTTATGTTGCTTGTAACGATCACAGGTGTGTCTTATGTTGCTTGCAACGATCCCAGGTGTGTCTTATGTTGCTTGTAACGATCACAGGTGTGTCTTATGTTGCTTGTAACAATCCCAGGTGTGTCTTATGTTGCTTGTAACTATCCCAGGTGCTTCTTCTTTTATTTTGCTTTCATTGACCCCAGGTGTATCATTAACTATGTTGCTTGTATTGACCCAGGTGTATCATTAACTACGTTGCTTGTATTAATCGCTGGTATTTTACTTTCCATGTAACAATCCCAGATGTGTTTTGTATTGCATGTGTTTTATATGTTGCCTGTAATGACCCTGGCTGCCAGTAATGACCCTGGGTGCCTGTAATGACCCTGGCTGCCAGTAATGACCCTGGGTGCATGTAATGACCCTGGCTGCCAGTAATGACCCTGGCTGCCAGTAATGACCCTGGGTGCCTGTAATGACCCTGGCTGTCAGTAATGACACTGGCTGGCTGTAGTGACCCTTGACTACCTGTAATGATCCTGATTGCCAGTAATAACCTTGACTGCCTGTAATGATCCTGGCTGCCTGTAATGACCCTGGCTGCCTATAATGACCCTGGCTGCCTGTAGTGACCCTTGACTACCTGTAATGACCCAGGGTGCCAGTAATAACCCTAACTGCCTGTAATGATCCTGGCTGCCTGTAATGACCCTGGCTGCCAGTAATGACCCTGGCTGCCAGTAATGAACCTGGCTGCTTGTAATGAACCTATCTGCCAGTAATGACCTTGCCTGCCAGTAATGACCCTGGCTGCCTGTAATGACCATAGCTGCCTGTAATGACCATAGCTGCCTGTAATGACCCTGGCTGCATGTAGTGACCCTTGACTACCAGTAATTACCCTGGGTGCCAGTAATAACCCTGACTGCCTGTAATGGATCTGGCTGCCTGTAATAACCCTGGGTGCCAGTAATGACCCTGGCTGCCTGCAGCAACCCTGGCTGCCTGTAGTGACCCTGGCTGCCTGTAATGAACCTGGCTGCTCATAATAATCCTGGGTGCCAGTAATGATGCTGGTTGCCTGTAATGACCCTGGTTGCCAGTAATGATGCTGGTTGCCTGTAATGACCCTGGCTGCCTGTAATGACCCTGACTGCCTGTAATAACCCCGGCTGCCAGTAATGATGCTGGTTGCCTGTAATGACTCTGGCTGCCAGTAATGACCCTGGCTGCCTGTAATAACCCTGGCTGCCTGTAGTGACCCTGACTGCCAGTAATGACCCTGGCTGCCAGTAATAACTCTGGCTACCTGTAATGACCCTGGCTGCCTGTAATGATCCTGGCTCCCAGTAATGACCCTGACCACCTGTAGTGACCCTGGCTACCTGTAGTGGCCCTGGCTGCCTGTCATGACCCTGGCTGCCAGTAATGACCCTGGTTGTCAGTAATAACCCTGGGTGCCTGTAATGATCCTACCTGCCAGTAATGACCCTGGCTGTCAGTAATGACCCTGGGTGCCAATAATGACCCTGGCTGTCAGTAATGACCCTGGGTGCATGTAATGATCCTAGCTCCCAGTAATGACCCTGACCCCCTGTAGTGACCCTGGCTGCCTGTAGTGGTCCTGGCTGCCTGTCATGACTCTGGCTGCCAGTAATGACCCTGACTGTCAGTAATAACCCTGGGTGCCTGTAATGATCCTAGCTGCCAGTAATGACCCTGGCTGTCAGTAATGACCCTGGGTGCCACTAATGAGCCTGGATGCCAGTAATGACCCTGGATGCCAGTAGTGACCCTGGCTGCCAGTAATGACCCTTGATGTCAGTAATGACCCTGGCTGCCAGTAATGACCCTGGGTGCCACTAATGACCCTGGCTGCCAGTGATGACCCTGGGTGCCACTAATGACCCAGGGTGGTATTAATGACCTTGGCTGTCAATAATGACCCTGGGTCATTACTGACATTTCCCAAAATCTCTCTCTCTCCTCTACACTTCTCTCTTCTCCAGGTGCATAAACACTTACTATATCCCACTTTTCACATCCAACCTTTATTTTATTCCACATAATCCTTGAATTTATACATTTATATTCCTCTTTACCTGCCATAACTGATTATTCAACATTATTGCCACTCCTCCTTTAGCTCTAATGACCCTGGGTGCCAGTAATAACCCTGGCTGCCTGTTATATCACAACCTCAGGGTTGTATCAGTTCCATAATGATGCCTCAGGTAACAAATTTATGAGTGCCATTAAACATACAGTAAACTCTCAATGTAACTAAGTAATGGGGGTGTCTTTTATGTTGGAATAATATAAAATATAGCAAAATACGCTACTCTGTTATATACCTAATATTGTACTTAGCAGTTTACAGATATGCTGCATTAAACATTGAAAATAAATAAGTTGAAAGTGCAATTTACTCAGTGAATTTTGCCCATAATTTTAAAAGCCTGTTAATTCAAGCGTTTATTAAATTCACCATCTAACATCATTATGAAGTGGGAGGAGCTAAATGTGAGATGGAAAGACGAGCAGTAACATTCGGTATCTAGTTAGTCGTCATGGGCGTCGGATGTTAGCCGTGGCACTAATAAAATGTTGTGTAATTACACTAATACAGTGGAACCTCAGTTTTCATATGCCCTAGTTTGTATGTAAAACTATAGTTATTCTCTGTAAAATGTATTTTTTGTTAATATTTTTGGGTGTCTGGAACGGATTAATTGGATTTACATTATTTCTTATGGGAAATATTAACAAAAAATACATTTTATAGAGAATAACTATAGTTTTACATACAAACCAGGGCATACGAAACCGAGGTTTCACTGTACAGTGGTCCCTCGGTTTTCGTGCATCTCCAAACTCGAACATTTATGTAAGTGTATTTTCGTAAGTGCTGTTGCAAGTGTATTTTTTGGGGGTCTGAAATAGACTAACCTATGTGACAGTATTTCTTAAGGAAGTAAATTCGTTCGGTAATGGCACTTGAGCAGCATTCTGGAACGAATTTTCGGCGAAAACCGAGGGACCACTGTATTAGTAATAAATATTATCTATCTATTACATTTATTCCAAATTAGTATCAGAAACATGATAAATACCTTAGAACTGTAATAAAGACACTGAAATGAATAATATATGCCATATTATGTGAATGGGGTAGATGGTGGAGGCTTCTGGTCTGGGATGAGATCATAAGATAGATACGTTTCTCGTGTGTACCTCTGGTCTATAACGAAAGAAAATGGTGTTTACATCAGGGCAAACATTCCTAGATCACTCTTGTCATAAGAAAATAATAATAATAAATGCTATTTTTTCATTTTTTCTTATGACAAGAGTGATTTAGGAATGTTTGCCCTGATGTAAACCCCATTTTCTTTCGTTATAGACCAGAGGTACACACGAGAAACGTATCTATCTTATGATCTCATTATAATAATAATAATAAATGCTATTTTTGTATTTTATTATAATAATTTATAATACAGTAGGGCCCCACTTATATGGCAAGTTAGGTTCCAGGCTACTGCCGGAAAGCAGACTTCGCCGAAAAGAAGAACTCCATTTTTTTCCATTTATAAATGCATATGAATGCCAGATAACAAGTTTACACTGACATATACATGTATTAAGTTAGCAATAGAACTAGGCATTAAAAAGTAAAACACACACAGTACACTCATTATTTACCTCAAAATATTTGTAGTCTTAATGTAGAGCAAAAGGTGAGTAGTATTTACTGTAAGAAGTCAGGTGTGGTAGCCCTCCTGGCCACCCCACCCACACATACTATACTACGATTCTTAAAGCGCCCTAGAGTGATACAATGCATATACAGTACACTCATTACTTACCTTAAAATATTTGTAGTCTTAATGGTCTTAATGTAGGGTGAGAGGTGAAAAGTATTTATTTGTAGAAAGTATTTATTTGTAGAAAGTTGGGAAGTGTGGATAGCCAGCCAGGGCAGCCCTTCCTTCCCCTCCCCACCCACAAGTAATGTAAACAAACCAGGCGAACGTGTCAGTAAATGAGTACGTTGGTAAGTGAGGAGAGGCTGTACTGTAAATTGGGAAAGGAAGCAGAATCTTGACCATGGTGAAAAATCTTGAGTAGAAAACTTCCTCAACATTTCTAATCTTCACTAATATAAACACTACACAAAATTTGAAACTACAATAAAGGGCAAAATAGCCATTGTCTCACAGCAAGTCATGTGATAAAGAAGTGTGGGTTAAGCGTCGCCTTCAAGGAACAAGTAGAGAGATGCTCAGCAATTCTCACATGTATAATTAGAAGGACCAAAGAAAACTGTTTAATTAAATTTAATGATTCTAAAAGGATATAGAATGTCATGATAAAATCCATTTTGTTTTTAGCATCGGCCATCTATGAATCAATCAAGATTGATGGACTGAATGTACTGACTCCAGGGTGAGGGACTGATTACCTCAAACTCCTTCTCATCTTCCACCTTTCTCTGTATTGGACTGAAGAAGCCACTGGCTGGTGAGATGTTTCCAGAATAAATATACACAAATGTTTCATAAATGTCTCATTTATCAACTTGACAGGTATTTTAAACCATTTATTGATAATCTAAGTGCTCTCCAAGGTAGCATTCTGGGCTCCTTTTCTTTTTCTCATATAAATCATTATCCTACCTACTGCCACCCAACATCTGAAACAATAAACTTATAAAACATCCACATCTCTTTGTTCTTGGGAAAAAACTGTCCCCAATTAGATTTTAAGATTGGTAAAACTAAAATAGAAAAAAGGTAAGGGGAAAATTCCACTGTGAGAGTGTGAAAAATTAATTCAAACTTAATGCTCATATGGAACACATCAATAAAAGTATCTTAGACTGGCCGTCATGTAGAGCTACGTCACTGAGGCCAGTGTCCCTCATGTACACGTGATGTACACAGTACACGTGATGTACACAGTACACGTGATGTACACAGTACACATGATATACTTCTACATCATGAGCTCATCTCACTCAGATAAACTGTGAGTGGTATATTTTGGCCTAGATATGAAAGAATGTCTGTGTGGTGAGTGTGAACAGTATAAAAAAGTCCTGCTCCATGCTGGGAAAACAAAACTGTGACCATATGTATGTTTTAAAATAGTGATTTTGAGGTGCTTTTTTGGATGGTTTTTATGGTTTTATTGGATATTTCTTGGTATCATTTGATAGAATGGAAGACATACTACTGAAACAGAGATGATTTTGATTGGTTTCAGGACTGAAAATAGCGTGAAATTGAGCTCAAATTATCGGAAATATAAAATTTCTGCCTATATTCCTGAGGACAGGTAAGGCCCCCTGCAACTCCCCGGTGTGTTTTATGGGGTTTTAATAGGTATGATTCAGTTCCTTCGATGCTGTAAACCATGACAAATCATTCCTGGTTATATTTTATTATCCGAGAAATAGAGTACAGCCTCTCCTCATTTAGCGACGGAGTTCCATTCTTAAGACCACGTCGGTAAACGAATTCATCGCTAAGAGAGGAACTACCCTTACTGATACTTCAAAAATGTTACCACCTGAAATTTAAACATTCACTGTTTTATGTTTGCTGTGAAAATCCTTTCAATCTGTTCATTATTAACTCTAATACAACATTAAATAAGACAATGATTTGACTGATTTACTGAATGACTGTCTTACTGACTGACCTGATTTACTGACTTGGTTGTTTTACTGAATGACTGTCTTACTGACTGACCTGATTTACTGACTTGGTTGTTTTACTGAATGACTGACTTACTGACTGACCTGATTTACTGATTTTCTGAATGACTTGACTGACCTGACTTGACTGATTTACTGAATGACTGACCTGATTTACTGACTGCCTTACTGACTTGACTGATTTACTGAATGACTTGCTGATTTGCTGACTTGACTGGCTTACTGACTTGACTGATTTACTGACTTGACTGCTTAGTACTGACTGATTTACTGAATGACTTTGACTGATTAACTTACTGACTTACTGAATGACTTGAATGAGTGACTTACTGAATTAAATGACTGTAGTGACTTGACAGACCTACTGACTCACTTGACTGGAGTGACTTACTGACTGGACTACCATCCACCTCAGCCCAGATGGGCCTCAGCATGCCTCTCCACTCCCTCCTTCACGCTCATCGACAAACACCAGCAACCACAATTTAAAGTAAGAAATATTTCTGTTGTATTTGTAGCCTTGAACAACAGAGAAACATACATAACAACAATGAACAATAATTGGATTATCATTTTGATTTGTGTAAGATTTGGAGACCTAAAAACAAGTTGTTTGGTTTTTTGGGGGGTCCCAGAAATGTAACTATTTTTCCCATAAGTTCTTCAGTTCCTTCACAGATTCGTCTAACACTGCATTTTCAGGAACCTAACTACCGCCTTAACCCTTTGGGGGTCGACAGGCCTTCTCGGAAACACATTCACAGGGTCGAAATTTTTTTGGAAAAAAAAAAAAAAAAATTTTCTTATGGAATGATAGATAATCTTTTTCCGATCATAACAACACCAAAAGTATGAAATTTGAATTAAAACTTACGGAATTATGCTCTCGCAAAGTTATCGGTCTCGAAGATGTTTACGCATCAGCGATTTCGCCCACTTTGAGCCCTATTTTTGGCCAATTCCAATGGTCCAGTCCACTAAAATCATGCTATTTCGCTAGAACTCCATTTCTTCTATCGATTGAGTACAAGAAACCGCTTATTTACCAATTTCAAATACCCAAAATAGTGGTCAGAAAATGGCAATTTGGCCAATTTCACACAAATTTCAAACGATGCCAATTTCAAAATAGGGTCCAGAATAAACAAGGCAGACATTCCTGGCACTAAAATAACATCTTCTCTGTTCATTAGTCACGTCTCCAGGCCCCTCTTACATTACTTTTGCTTTCCATTTTGAATTTTTATTCTCACAAAAAATAGAAGATTTACTGTTATGTATACAACTGCATCATTGTAAAAATGGTATAAATAATATCAGCGCACTTGTGCAAGAATATTAGACTCACCAGTTGATGTGTATTGGACACATGGTGTGATTTGTTTACTCTTGAACATCGGCTAAAATCGAACATTTTCTCTACTTTGAGCTCAATTTCAAGGTACTTGTCATTGTCAAACCAATCAAAATCATCTCTATTTCTGTAATATATCTTCCATTCTATCTAATGAGACCAAGAAAACGAGAATACAACAATAAATACCATACAAAAATAGACTGCAAAGTCGCTGTTTTAAACGAAAAAAACGGTCGGAGTTTTTTTTTCTTATTATGCAGTGTGTGCTGCAGGATTTTTTTTATACTGTGCACACTGACCACACAGACCCATTCTTTCATATGTAGGCCTACCAGCTGTTTCCTGCTTAATTTGAGGCCGCTAGAATTTACGCGTACTAGTACGGCACCGACCCCTGCTCGTAAAACGTAGTAGTACGGCACCGACCCCGAAAGGGTTAAATCAACGGTCTACTGCACTTCTAACATTTTCTTCTTGTTTTTCCTATTCCAAGTGCTGCTGCACTTTTAACTCTATACAGTGGACCCTCGGTTAACGAATACCCCGGAAATCGTGCAATTATGTAAGTATAATTTTGAAAGTTCTTGTGGAAGTGTATTTTTGGGGGTCTGAAATAGACTAACCTACGTGAAATTTTTCCTTAAGGGAGTAAATTCGTTCGGTAATGGCACTTGAGCAGACTTCAGGAGTGAAGTTTTTACGAAACTCGGGGGTCCACTGTATCTTGTACTATGGGTGTGCACAATAAAGTACAAATTTGTGCAAATATGTAGTCTTGGAGACTGTGAAAGCTAGTGTACTGAGTGGCTGTAGGAAGGAGATTGAGATGCTTGATGCTGAGATGCCACGCTGCCTGTTTCCATGACCCAAGTTCTCGCATGGCATAGAATACCGACTCGTCGGAGAGCCCCTCGTAACTCCAAGTTGTTGGTAAATGAGTACATCGCTAAGTGAGGAGAGGCTGCAATTATGAATTCAAAATGGAATGCAGGTGTAATAAAGGAAAGGCCTGGGGACATGATTAATGATCAGAGGAAATGTTGTTTAGTGCCAGGAATGTCTACATTGTTTATTTTGGACCCTTATTTTTAAATTAGTTTTTTTTTAATTTTGGGTAAAATTAGCCAAATTACTAACTTCTGTGCACTTTATAGGGTAATTCATTACCTTTGTAACTTGTGAGTTCATTACCTTTGTAACTTGTGAGTTCATTACCTTTGTAACTTGTGAGTTCATTACCTTTGTAACTTGTGAATTCATTACCTTTGTAACTTGTGAGTTCATTACCTTTGTAACTTGTGAGTTCATTACCTTTGTAACTTGTGAGTTCATTACCTTGCTCAGCAATCAAAACTTTGGGGCCCAGTCCCTGGACCCATTATGTACCTCTGTAATCTTTTGACTACCGCCCACAGGATGGGTATGGGGTGCATAATAAAGATATCAAACAACAACAATTCAAATAGCTGAATTGATAGTTTCCTGTGCTCAGTCGATAGAACAGAATGCATATTAGCGAATAAGGTAAGAATTTGGTTGAATGGAGAATTGGACCTGGGTGAAATTGCTGATTTGTAAATTGTGCCCAGACCTCTAACTTTGCTCCTATCTACATAATTCCATAAGTTTTCTTGGTGCTGCCTCTTCATATGTGTGCCCTGTTGCCTGGTCACAGACCGGGCTGCAGGGGCGTTGACCCCTGAAACCCTCTCCAGGTATATACATGACTTGAGTACTTATTCAAGAATATAATATTCTCTCTGTTTCCTGTTCTCATATTAAGATATAATTTTGCCTATACCTATGTAGTATGATAAGCTTTCTTATGAACGTATTCTATATATTGCAATTTGTTGCAAATGCAGTTGAAAAAGTACTTTTAAAATTTCATAGTGCATTTTCTGAAGGCCTTTTCATGTGTGAAATTTAATTTTGAATGCACTTTTTCAATTGTATTTTCCTAAATTCACACTAAAGGGTTTTATGAGAGAGTTTACTATATTGTATTTATTGAAGTTAGTGTATTGATTAAATACAGTAACCCCTTCATTTAATGGACTTAAGAAATACAGAACAAAATCCTCTGGGTTAATGGATTTTGAAAGAATGGATAAAGTCCATTATTAACAGATTTGTTCATTTTTGTTACAATCACAGCAAAACAATATTTTCTCTGCTACAAGTGCAATTACTGGCCCCCCAATTAATTCCTTAAATAGAGGGTTTATTATATAGTTAATTATTATTAACCTAACCTAAATGAAGGTTGTAGAGAAATTTTCAACAAGCTGGCTGTATCCCACCGAGGCAGGGTGGCCCAAAAAGAAAAATGAAATTTTCTCTTTTTAATTTTAGTAATATATACAGGAGAATTGGTTACTAACCCCTTGCTCCTGGCATTTTAGTCGCCTCTTAGGACACACATGGCTTACAGAGGAAGAATTCTGTTCCATTTCCCCATGGAGAAGAAATTTTCTTTTTTATGTAAAATAAAAAACAACATTGACATTAGAGGGACAGTCTACTTAATTTTCATTTTTGTTGTATTAACGCTGTCAAAATTTTCAGATACAAACACCTTCCTGCAGAAAGTTTCTTCATATTCCTGGCAGTGATGCTCAATGTTTACTTAGTATGGTGGGACACACAACTGAGGCACAATGAACTTCCAAGACTGACACAGAATGTCTTAAATGATCTTAAAGGTATAGTATTCTACTCTCTTATGCCTTCTGCTGTATATTGTGAAAATAGTATTCTTTTTAAGTGTCATATATAATGTTCATTGTTGGCATTTAAAGCCAGTAAGGTGACAGACAGCAGTCACCTAGGGTGGTACTACCATGCTGGCATGAAAGTGTGAAATATGTACCCTCCAGGTAATAGATTGATAGACAGCAACTATCCAGGGATGTACTACCCTCCTGTCATGTAAAACATTCATATACAGTGGACCCCTGGATTACGTCATTATTTTGTTCCAGAATGCTGTTCAAGTGCTGTTACCGAACGAATTTGTTCCCATAAGGAATAATATAAATTAGATTAGTCCTTTTAGACCCCAAAAATACACTTACATAATTGTTTGAGTTTGGAGCAGTACGTAATCCGGGGGTCCACTGTACTAGGTTGTACATAGGTAGACAGCAACTATCCAGGGATGTACTACCCTTCTCTCATGTATGTTAAAAAAGGCATAAAATTTTGAGCTGTACATAGGTAGACAGCAACCATCCAAGAACATACTACTACCGTCTTGTAATGAAAGTGTGAAATACTCACACACCAAGTAGTAGACAGCAACCATCCAGGGAGATACTACCCTCCTGTCATATGAGTTAAAACATTCACACAGCAAGCAGTAGATTGGTAGACAACAACCATCCAAGAACATACAGCCTCTCCTCACTTACCGACGTACTTGTTTACCGACGACTCAGACTTACGATGAGCTCTCTGACCAGTATGCATAACTAAATAATGTATATTAGAGCTGATTTCCTCTATTCTGTTTATTACAATATACAGTACACTACTGTATAAACATTTACAAATTTACCAGAAATGTTATAAGTGGTGCAAAGGTGACATTAAGCAATATCAAAGATGGTTGACACAAACCCACCACCATTATAGTATGCTCCTCACTAAGCGTCAAATTCGTTTACCGACGTGGTCTTAGGAACAGAACTCCGTCGTTAAGTGAGGAGAGGCTGTGCTGTTATCCTATGTTACAAAATGACACGATATCTATTAGTAATAGACATGTCCAGTGAACACTAGGAAGGATAGCCCTTCTAGCATCCAGCCTGTTACTGGGCTTTAGCAACAAAGTCAGTATCCTGGTCCAGTTATCCGATATATTCAATAGTCTCCAGGAGGATTACAACTGGTAGGGTACTAACCAAAGCATAAAATTTAATATGTTTCTTAACAAAGTTAGTGTCTAGGGTTTCAAAGTAAATAAATGTACATATGATCAGGATGTTCATTAAGTAATGCATTAGGAGATTAATTAGGAGGTTAGCTCCTACACTGCTCTCATATAACATAAGGCTGTGCTGAGGGCACATATATCCAAATGACTCTGAAGTACCATCAGGTACAATGTCAGTAATTACAATAATACAGATATATGCAAATAAGAATATATGTGTGTATGAGTGAGCTCCAGGTAACTCTAAGACTCGACTCAACCAGTGTCCAACTGAACAACTTCTCATAAGCTAGCTTCTCTAACAAACTAACAATCAAAACAGCTTGATTGACCAGTAAAATGACCAATTCGCAGAACAGCAATATAACAAGCAACAGCAACACAGCGTCAGGAACCAGGAGATAGATAATCGACCCTAACTGGGGACCATCAATAGATCCTCCAAAAAAGTCACAAAACTCCCTTTCTACTGGTTATGCTAGGTTCAGCATAACAATCCCAAACTGTGATGGTGCACAGATGCCTAATAGAATTAGGTCAGGAGCTGTAGCTAGAGACCTGAGTTATCTCAGAGTGTCAATGTGACATACAACCCAGAAAAACGTCGAAAATCACTGTCTAGTCTATCCTCTGTGAACAGAGTTACACAGAGTCCTGAGAAGTATGTTTCGTCTCACCACCTAATACATACTCTACCCAAACAGAGTCTAAATGGCGAGAAAACAAGCAGAGACAGGAGAGAGGTGTTGAGTCAACGATGTCCAGTTGCATAGTGCTCTGGAGCAAGGAGAAGCAGCCACCCACCTCAGGTGGAATCTGACTCCCTCCCAGCAACTAGGCGCTGGCAGCATAACAAGCGAAATATCATAATCGGTAGTTTGCCAACTCCAAGGCAGCTACTACAAACATGAGCACAATTTATAATGTTACATCCTACCTAATACAAAAGCTAACTCAAATAATGTCAAATATAAGTCCAATAATAATATAAAGCACGATATTAACGATTTAGCTATTATCGAGAATATCAGCAATATAAAATTATAAGAAAATGGAAATATACTTAAAATATATCATAAACAGGTATATACATTGGGGCCCATTCTGGGGTCGCAATATCCTATGATAAGATTGTGAAATATTCTCACCAAGTGGTAGGTTGGTGATCAGCAACTACTCAGGTTGGTAAAGTACTTCCATTCTTTTATGTGAGTGTGAAACCTTCATTCACCAGCTGTAGGTGGGTAGAAAGCAACTTTTCACAGAGGCACTACTTCCGTCATGTGCATGTGGGATGGAAGCTGATTAACCCGTTAACTGTCCAAATGTACATCTGCATTTTCACTGCTAGCACTCCAAACATAGATCAACGTTTTATTTTTCCTGCCTCCAAATTTGACACGATTGGCCTGAGATGCCTGGTCAGTATAGAATGGGTCTTAACACTCAATGTGCACAGTATTAAAAAAATCTGGGACCACTTAGTACCTTGTGGAAGCACCAGTTCAATTGAGCACCAGCTAGAGCAAACAGCGTGGCAGACATCTAGGATTCACTGATGTCATGTCGTATTAACACTCCCCTTTTAAGAGGAGAGTGATATTGACCCAGAGTTTAGTGGCTTTGAGATGGATGTGGCCACAAGTGGTCGAGGAAATATAAAAAAACATCAATAATAACCCATGTGCAACATTTGTGCAATATCCTTTCATTCCTTAATCTTTAATCCTTTTGATACCACTGGTAGTGTCATCCTGCCAGAATGACCTATAACCTTTGCCCTAAGTAAGGAGGAATGATTCTGGAACATGTGCAATACGTATTCGGTAGGCCAGCTGGCTGGCTGATTGACTTTGGCTGTCTCTATCTCTGTCTGTATCTGTCTCTGTCCATCTCTGTCTCTATCGCACAGGTACACATAAATACAATTATACATAGTGTAAATTACCTAGGATAACCCAAAAAATCCAGACAAAGTGCTATACTGTGCTTGTAGATATAAGGCATAATAAGCATGACTGGTAAGTAATACGCATTTTCACTTGATCAGGAATCAGATGTGACGACTCTGCATCGTGTGTAATACCTACTGGTTCATGAGCGGCTCTCTCTCTGAGACAGAAAGAGAACCAATCAGACAGAGAGACAAACACACAGGCAGACAGAAAGACAGTTAAGCAGCGACAGAGATAAACAGAGACAGAGCTAGACAGACAGACAGATAGACTGACAGACAGATAGACAGTCAGACATATTTATGTGTAACAGTTACTTTTTGCTGATTATACTGTGCTTTTGGGAGATTCTAAAAAAAAGTTGCGAAGATTAGTGGACGAGTTTGGAAGGGTGTGTAAAGGTAGAAAGTTGAAAGTGAACATAGATAAGAGTAAGGTGATGAGGGTATCAAACGATTTAGATAAAGAAATATTAGATATCACATTGGAGGGAGGGTGTATGGAAGAAGTGAATGTGTTCAGATATTTGGTAGTTGACTTGTCAGCGGATGAGTTTATGAAGGATGAGGTTAACCATAGAAGTGATGAAGGAAAAAAGGTGAGTAGTGAGTTGAGATATCTGTAGAGGCAAAAACGTTATCCATGGAGGCAAAGAAGGGAATGTATGAGAGTATAGTGGTACCAACATTCTTACATGGGTGTGAAGCTTGGGTTGTGAATGCTGCAGCGAGGAGGAGGCTGGAGGCATTGGAGATGACAAGTCTGAGGGCAATGTGTGGTGTAAATATTATGCAGAGAATTAATAGTGTGGAAATTAGGAGAAGGTGTGGATATATTAAAAGTATTAGTCAGAGGGCTGAAGAAGGGTTGTTGAGGTGGTTTGGTCATTTACAGAAAATGGAACAAAGTAGAATGACTTGGAGAGCATATATATCTGTTGGGAAAGGAAGGCGGGGTAGGGGTCATCCACAAAAAGGTTGGAGGGAGGGGGTAAAGGAGGTTTTGTGAGCGAGGGGCTTGGACTTCCAGCAAGCGTGTGTGAGCATGTGAATGGAGTGAATGGAGATGAATGGTTTTTGGGACCTGATGAGCTGTTGGAGGGTGAGCAGGGTAATATTTTATGAAGGGATTTAGGGAAACCGGTTAGCCAGACTTGAGTCCTGGAAATGGGAAGTACAATGCCTGCACTTTAAAGGTGGGGTTTGGGATATTGGCAGTTTGGAGGAACGTCTAAACTGTTGTATCTGAGCGCCTCTGCAAAGACAGTGATTATATATGAGTGATGGTGAAAGTATTGAATGATGATGAAAGTTTTTTTTTTTTTCTTTTGGGGTTTTTCTTTCTTTTTGGGTCAACATGCCTTGGTTGGAAACAATGGACGTATAAAAAAAAATTAGTAATTTGTAATATGAATATTCATTTCAGAATACAAAAGCAGTGTGTTATGGTGTGCCGAGAACTATCCACACCTGCACTCACCCTTGTCACCGTGCATCACTCTGCAGTGGACGCGACGAGATGGTCACACTGTCAACCTTCCCTGGTCGCTATTAGTCCGGGGAGATGCAATACTTCTTAAACCAGGACAGCGTGTCCCTGCAAGATGCAAGCCCATGCAGGTAAGACCTGAAGGTGCTGCTGTGATCTGCATGGTGTTAGTTGATGCAGGTAAGACCTGAAGGTGCTGTTGTGACCTGCATGGTGTTAGTTGATGCAGGTAAGACCTGAAGGTGCTGCTGTGACCTGCATGGTGTTAGTTGATGCAGGTAAGACCTGAAGGTGCTGTTGTGATCTGCATGGTGTTAGTTGATGCAGGTAAGACCTGAAGGTGCTGTTGTGACCTGGATGGTGTTAGTTGATGCAGGTAAGACCTGAAGGTGCTGTTGTGATCTGCATGGTGTTAGTTGATGCAGGTAAGACCTGAAGGTGCTGTTGTGACCTGCATGGTGTTAGTTGATGCAGGTAAGACCTGAAGGTGCTGTTGTGACCTGCATGGTGTTAGTTGATGCAGGTAAGACCTGGACCATTAAATAGTCACACAGTGTATTGTTCCAGTCATGGTATTGTACCTTTTTGTTCTTTAACCCTTAAACGTTCCGCACGTATATTTACGTTGGCACTGCTGTTGCCCCAAACGTATATTTACGTTTTATTTTTCATTCCTTCAAAATTGGTGCGATAGGCCTGAGTTGCCTAGGCATGAGAGAATGCGTCTGCGCACTCAGTGTGCGCCGCGTTAAAAAAATCCTGGATGCCTGGGCACCACATGGTAGGACCAGTTACATTCAGCTCCATCTTGGGTCAACATCATGGCACATCCTCGTGATTCACTCACGCCTCGTCGAATTAACACTCTACTATTCCAGGAAAGTGATGTACAACGTGAGATTAGTGGATTTGACACCGATGTGGCCACTAATAATCAAGGAATTTGTGAAAATATTGACGATAACCCAGATGACCCTCAGTCCATCACCTCTGGGGTGGCCACTGTGGCCACACCAGACCCTGGGCCAAGCACCTCTGGGGTAGCCAGTGTGGCCACTCCAGACCCTAGGCCAAGCACTTCTGGGGTGGCCAGTGTGGCCACACAAGACCCTGGGCCAAGCACCTCTGGAGTGGCGAGTGTTACTCATAGGCAACTACGCAAGAGGAAACTGTCATTTTCCCGGTGTTTTAGTGATAGTGAAAGTGATGTAAGTGATGATGAGATTGATTTTATGCCATTGGATGATTCGTCTAGTGATAGTGATGTTCATTATTCACCTGTGAAGCGTACTTTTAGGCGTCGTCCCCTACGTTCAGGCAGTGTGCCATATGCAGTCTCCAAGGGTCGTGGCAGGTCACAATCCAAAACCCCGGCCACTGATAGTGATAGTGATCATGAAGGTGAATTTGCGGGGATGGAGGAAGAAGTGGTGGGTGGCACGATGTCTGGACAGACAAAGGACAGCCCGGCACCCCCTCAGCCATGTGCTTCCTCCACTCCTGTCCCCCCACCTGCTCCTCCACGCCCCATGCCACAGGTCCACCCTGCACCATGTGACCGAGAGTGGAAGTGGACACAAAGTGTATTCGTGCCACAGCCTTTTGATTTTGATGTGAGTGGAAGTGGCATCCTGCCAGAATGTCCCATAACGAATGAGTCTACAGAGTTAGACTTTTTCCAGTTATACTTTGACGAGCCTATAATAATAATAATAATAATAATAATAATAATAATAATTTTTATTTCAATGCATGTTACAAGTGTACAATGTTATTGGTAGTTACAAATATAATACAATTATAAAACTGTAATGCAAGGAGAGCCACTGGCATGCCATGGCATTAGGGGCAGTTTATTCTAGAGACTTATTCACTAAGTACTTAATGCTAAAGAAATTGATTGAGTTTATTCTAGTTCTATATTATTTAAATTATTAAATGGTTATACATACTATTTAAAGACAATACAAGAGAAATTGGTTGAGTTTAATCTAGTTGTAGAATTTATTTCAAATTACAGTATGTTGATGCTATACTAGTATAATAACAATACTAGAAATAGTTTTTAGAGTTTCATCTAGGTATATATTTTATTTCAAATTAAGAAAATGATGATACTATAATAATAATAATAATAATAATTTTTATTTCAATGCATGTTACAAGTGTACAATGTTATTGGTAGTTACAAATATAATACAATTATAAAACTGTAATGCAAGGAGAGCCACTGGCATGCCATGGCATTAGGGGCAGTTTATTCTAGAGACTTATTCACTAAGTACTTAATGCTAAAGAAATTGATTGAGTTTATTCTTGTTCTATATTATTTAAATTATTAAATGGTTATACATACTATTTAAAGACAATACAAGAGAAATTGGTTGAGTTTAATCTAGTTGTAGAATTTATTTCAAATTACAGTATGTTGATGCTATACTAGTATAATAACAATACTAGAAATAGTTTTTAGAGTTTCATCTAGGTATATATTTTATTTCAAATTAAGAAAATGATGATACTATAAGATTTTAAATGACAATATGATGATATGAGATTGCAACAAGTGTTAAGGAGGATGAACATATCAAAATGAGATCTTCTTAAGTAAAATAATATTGGGTTTGGAAGTTTGTTACAGTATGAGTATTTAGTATAGGGTGAGTAGGTGACTTTTGAGAAGAGTCTTGAATTGATTTTCCGACAAGGTTAACTTGATATTTACTGGTAATGAATTCCAGATTTTGGGGCCCTTTATGTGCATAGAATTTTTACATTGGTTAGTATGGACTCGGGTATGTCAAATAGTGATCTGTGTCTTGTGTCATGTTCGTGGGACCTATTAAAGTTGTTGAGGAGAATTCTGAGTGCAGGGTTAATATTAGCATGTAGAGTTTTATGTATGTAGAAGGCACATGAATAGGTATGAATATTTTTTATGGTGAGTAGTTTTAAGGTTCTGAATATAGGTGGAGTATGCTGTCTAGAGTGGGAATTTGTTATCATCCTGACTGCAGCCTTTTGCTGGGTTATGAGTGGTCTAAGGTGATTTAATGTTGTTGAGCCCCATGCACAGATTCCATAGGTGAGATAAGGGTAGATAAGAGAATGATATAGTGCAATGAGAGCTGGTTGAGGCACATAATAGCGTATCTTAGATAATATACCTACTGTCCTTGAGATTTTCTTGGAAATTTGTTGTATGTGTGTTTGGAATTTAAGACTACTGTCAAGGTGGATTCCTAGGAATTTTCCCTCTGTGAGCCTTGTGATGGGTGAACCATTTAGCGTTATGTTAAGTGGAACATTTGTAGCTTTGTTTCCAAACTGAATGTAGTAGGTCTTGTCCGTATTGAGAGTAAGCTTATTTGTCATCATCCATGTTGATATTTTCTGTAATTCGGCATTAACTGTGTTGGCTAGTACGACTGGATTTGGGTGAGAGAAGACATATGTTGTGTCATCTGCAAACAAAATGGGTTTGAGTAGTTGTGATGCATTCGGTAGGTCATTTATGTAAATGAGGAATAGGAGTGGCCCCAGGACACTACCTTGAGGGACACCGACTGTAATTTGTTGTGTGGAAGAGTTCTCTCCATTTGTGTTCACGTACTGACTTCTGTTGCTAAGGTACGACTTTAGGTAGTTGAGGGGGTGCCCCCTAATACCATAGTGCGCTAGTTTTGTGAGCAATAAATCATGGTCGACTGTATCAAATGCTTTGCGTAGGTCTATGAAGATTCCCAGCGGAACTTGATAGTGACCCAGACGAACAATTATTATCGCTATGTCATGGACAACACAGCAGAGGTTGGAGAATCGTCACGGCTGCGCAGGTGGAAAGACACAACAGTGGCTGAAATGTATTTATTCCTTGCCACTGTCATGCTTATGCCACATACCTGTAAGAACAATATACGTAACTACTGGTCCACAGACCACTTCATCAGTACTCCTGTCTTCCGTGGCCTCCTTTCCTGCAACAGATTCATTCTGTTGCTAAGAATGTTGCACTTCTCAGACAGGAATTTGCCTAACAGAAATGACCTTCTATACAAAATCCGGGAAGTGTTTATGTACCTGAAGCAGAAATTCAGTGCATACTTTTATCCTTTCAAGAACATTGTTGTCGACGAGTCCTTGATTCTATTCAAGGGACGCCTGTCATTCAAGCAATATATACCGAGCAAACGTCATCGCTTTGGTATAAAACTTTTTATGTGCGACTGTGAGACAGGTCTTGTGTTAGATGTGATTGTATACACCGGGAAAAAAACACTCGACGATACCAGGCGCATGTTGGGCATTTCTGGTGATGTTGTTCGCAGGATGATGGAACCATACCTTGGCAAGGGCCATACATTGTACACAGACAACTGGTATACAAGCCCTATGCTCGCTGATTTCCTGCGTGTGAACAATACTGATATATGTGGAACAGTGAGAAGGAATAGAAAACATATGCCAAGCTTCAGTGGCAGTGCTGAAGGTGCAGTGCAAGTGTTTCATGCCAATGACATCATGGCACTGACATGGCATGACAAACGGGACGTGACATTTCTGTCAACCATCCACAGAAACGAGATGGTACAAACAGACAAAATGAGCCGGCTCACCAATGAACATATTGTCAAACCAGCTGTTGTCGTCGACTATACGAACAATATGCGACTAGTTGACAAGTGTGACATGATGATAGGGTTTGTTGACTGTGATCGTAGGAGTCGCAAGTGGTATATAAAACTGTTTTTCCACCTTGTAGACATTGCAGTGATCAATGCATTCAATATGTATGAAATAAAGACTGGAAAACGACAACATTTTGCGGAATTCTCCCTGAATATCGTAAAACAGATAGCAAAAAAGTATGGTACCACACCTGTACCTGCCCCTCAACAGCGACTTGTTCCTCAACCACAACCACAGCCAGTGGGGGAAGTGCCAGCCCGAATCATCCCTAGCTGTCACTACCTGGTACCAATACCACCTACCCCAAAGAAGAAGCATTCCCAGAAGAAGTGTGTTGTGTGTGCTACCACCACAAAACGACCACAACAGCGGAAGGACACACGATTCATATGTCACCAGTGTGGGGTGGCACTCTGTATGAATCCATGCTTCATGGAGTATCAAACAATTGTGGACTTCTAGAATCATAAGTGGGACATGTAAATACTTGTACATATATAGTTGTAGATAATAGAATGTGATTCAGCCAGGTGTGCAACATCACCTATCAGTGTGTACATGTGTGTTTGTGTCAGTAGGTTAATAATTTCGTATATAATATTGGTGTATAAACAACAGTTGACATTGAAATCAAAAGATTTACTGTAAAACTGCTATCATATATAATAAAAACCAAGAATATTAAAAGAAAAAGGGAAGAAAATGGTAAATATGTAGATTTTCTGCAAGCGGCAGTGCTTCATGTTGCCATCAGGTGATCGCCAAGTGCTAACTTCGCGGCGTCATATCTCGGTAAGTACTGATCCTAAAGTTTTTATTTTTATCCTATAACCTGTATAACCCCTGTAGTTTAGCGCTTCTATTTGATTATAATAATAATAATAATTATCCTATAACACTTAGAAAATTGTGCTCTTTATTTCTATATAATTTTTTTTTTTTTTTTCAAAATATTCGGGGCACTGGGCGAGGTAATATATATATACGTTTGGACCGTTTAAGGGTTAACAGTAGCTAAGTTAAGGTTCTCAGTCTTCATGTTGCAGATTATAAGGAACTACCTAGGTAGTGTGGACTGGTAACCTCACTAAGTAGTGTGGACTGTGGTAACCTCATTAAGTAGTATGGACTGTGATAACCTCACTAAGTAGTATGGACTGTGGTAACCTCACTAAGTAGTATGGACTGTGGTAACGTCACTAAGTAGTATGGACTGTGGTAACCTCACTAAGTAGTATGGACTGTGGTAACGTCACTAAGTAGTATGGACTGTGGTAACCTCACTAAGTAGTATGGACTGTGGTAACGTCACTAAGTAGTATGGACTGTGGTAACCTCACTAAGTAGTATGGACTGTGGTAACGTCACTAAGTAGTATGGACTGTGGTAACCTCACTAAGTAGTATGGACTGTGGTAACCTCACTAAGTAGTATGGACTGTGGTAACGTCACTAAGTAGTATGGACTGTGGTAACCTCACTAAGTAGTGTGGACTGTGGTAACCTCACTAAGTAGTATGGACTGTGGTAACCTCACTAAGTAGTGTGGACTGTGGTAACCTCACTAAGTAGTATGGACTGTGGTAACCTCACTAAGTAGTATGGACTGTGGTAACCTCACTAAGTAGTATGGACTGTGGTAACCTCACTAAGTAGTATGGACTGTGGTAACCTCACTAAGTAGTGTGGACTGTGGTAACCTCACTAAGTAGTGTGGACTGTGGTAACCTTACTAAGGATCTTCATGATGAAGGTCAGATAAACTGTGGCTTTGGTTGCTGCTTAATAGTCTATGTCTAATTCTTAAGTAGTCTTTAAGCATTAAGATTAATTTGCCCAAAATCCATTGCATAATAGTGGCCTTCTTTTGTGCCTAACAATGTTTTATTACGTGTAAACTACATTATTTTGTACTACATAAAGAGTAATAAAATTTGAATTTGAATTATGTATATTCTATTTAAAGAGAAGTCAAAAAAGAATGTGAAATTAACCCTGACAGTCTTACAGATCTACATCCGTGAGACCAATGATGGTACTGTAGATCTACACACAATTCTTAGTGCCCTCATATTTGCTGTGAGTGAGAAATTTTGGCCTAGACATGAGAGCGTGGGTGTGTGCAGCATAAACACAAATGGTACCTCATGAAGTACGAGATGAAAACAGCTGACTTCTGACGCTTTATTAGGGATAAAATAACAGCTTTTTTTTCAACATTTTCAGAGCACTAGCAGTGAAAATGTAGATCCATGTTTGGACAGTTAAAGGGTTAAATATAGGTTTGATGGGTGCATGAGTTGCTGTGACTTGGACCTGTCTAGCATGGGCTTGCTGCAGTGGCCCTTAATTCTTGTTTTTTTTATGTAATAGATAGAATTTCTGTTGCATGTTGTGTATAAAGATATACCACAATTATATCTGAATTTTGATATTTAAGGTTGATTGTAGATTTTTTCTTTTTTAGCACCCTGGCCGTCTCCCACCAAGGCAGGGTGACCTAAAAAAGAAACTCTTTCACTATCATTCACACTATCATTGTCTGGCCAGAGGCACGCAGATATGACAGTTTAGATGGCACTAAACAGCAAATATCCCTAACCCCTCCTTCAGAGTGCAGGCATTGTTTTTCACACCTCCAGGATTTAAGTCTGGCTAACCATTTTTCCTGAATCCCATCATAACATATTACCCTGCTCACACTCCAACAGCTCATCAAGTCCCAAAAACCATTTGTCTCCATTCTCTCCTATCTATCACACACACACACACACATGCTTGCTGTATGTCCAAGCCCCTCGCACACAAAACCTATACTCCCCTCTCCTTCCACCTCTTTCCTAGGATGACACCTACCCTGCTTTCCCTCCACTACAGATTTATATACCTTCCAAGTCATCCTGTTCTGCTCCTTAAACACAACATCACTGCCTCCAGCCTCCTCCTTGCTGCAACATAACTCATGCTTCACACCCATATAAGAATGTAGATACCACTATACTCTCATAAACAAACAAACAAACAAACAAACAAACAAACAAACAAATTTTATTTCATTGCAGGTTACATGGGTATTGGAAGTTACAATGTAAATTGAGTGCAAGGAGAGCCACTGACATGCCATGGCATTAGGGGCAGCTTATTCTAGTCCTTAAAAACTAGGTACTTAATATTAGAGAAATTTATTGAAAATGTTCTTTGTCTCTACAGATACCTCAGTGCACCACCCACCGTTTTTCCTTCATCAGTTCTGTGGTTTACCTTGTCCTTCATATATGCATCCGCTGACAAGTCGACTCCCAAATATCTGAACACATTCACTTCTTCCATACTTCCTCTCTCCAATCTGGTATCCAGTTTTTCTTACCTAACTCATTTGATACCCTCATCACCTTACTCTTATCTATGTTCATTTCAACTTCCTTTAGACACCCTCCCAAACTTGTACATTAACTTTTGTAACTTTTCTTCAGAATCTCCCAAAAGCACAATAACATCAGCAAAAAAAAGGAACTGTGTCATCTCCCATTTTGTATTTGATTCTCCCCAACACCCTAGCACTTATACAACCCTATCTATAAATATGTTAAACAACCATGGTGACATTACACATCCCTGTCTAAGACCTACTTTTACTGGGAAGTAATCTCCCTCTCTCCTACACACCCTAACCTGAGCCTCACTATCTTCATAAAAACTAACCAAACCATACCACGGGTGGGGTTCGAACCCGCGGTCACAGAGTCTCAAAACTCCAGACCGTCTGTGACCGCGGTTCGAACCCCACCCGTGGTATGGTTTGTTTGCAATCGTGTCATTACGATTTCGTGATTCATAAAAACTCTTTACAGCATTTAGTAACTTACTACCTGTTCCATACATTTGCAGCATCTGCCACATTGTTCCCCTATCCACCCTATCATATGTCTTTTCTAAATCTATAAAAGCAACAAAAACTTCCTTACCTTTGTCTAAATATTGTTCACATACAGTGGACCCTCGCTTTTCGAACATTCTTCATTCCAGAATGCTGTTCAAGTGCTGTTACCAAACGAATTTATTCCCATAAGGAATGATGTAAATTAGATTAGTCCATTTCAGACCCCCAAAAATACACTTCTAAAAGCACTTACAATAATAAACTTACATAACAGGGTGAGTTTTGGAGTGTTTGAATAGCGAATGTCCACTGTATATGCTTCAATGTAAACACTTGGTCTGCACATCACCTACCCATTCTAAAGTCTCCTTGTTCATCTGCAATCCTGTTCTCCATCTTACCTCTAATTCTTTCAGTAATAACCTTACCTGGTATACACAGTAAGCTTATTGCCCTATTATTTTTACTTTTTTATCCCCTTTCCCTTTATATGAAGGAACTATGTATGCTCTCTGCCAGTTCCTAGGTACCTTCCTCTCTTTCATACATTTATTGAAGAAAAGTACTAACCACTCCAAAACTACATCCCCCCTTGCTTTTAAAATTTCTGTCATGATCCCATCAGTTCCAACTGCTTTACCCCTTTCACTCTATGTAATGCCTCAAACACCTTCCCTACACTCAAATCTGGCTCTTTTTCACTCCTAGAAGATGTTATACCTCCCTGGTTGTAGATATATGCCTGAATTATGATGCCTAAGGCTGGTTGTAGATACGTATATACATGAATTATCATGTTTAAGGTTGGTTGTAGACATATACAGTAGAACATCATTTAGCACGAGATTATGTTGCACGTTACCGGTATTGCACGATTTAAGATTTGCGACACATTATCATCTTACACGACGTAAAGATGATATTACACGGTTAGGCAGGAGGGGAAAAATTTTGAGCGCATGGTTATTTACTGCCTAAGAATATTCATGCTTTGAGGAAAAGGGAATTTGTTTTTCCTTCTTGCAAACTGTAAGTTTATTCAGATACACGAGGCCAGGAGCTGAGTCTCGACCCCTGAAACCACAATTAGGTAAGTACAGTTACATACATTATCATACATAGCAGCATATGTGTAGAGAACCTAGGATAACCCAAGTCAGTCAATGGAAATACTGTCACTCTGACTTTTTTGGGTTATCCTAGGTTCTCTACACATATGCTGCTATGTATGATAATCTTCGTAACTGTATCTGTGTATACCTGAATAAACTTACTTACAATTTGTGGGAAGGAAAAACAAATAACCATTCTCACAAGCAGCCTTGTTGTTGTTCAGGGGGGACACCACCGGCCATCCCTCCCCACCCATCCAGGACCCCACCATCCCAGCATTCGTACATATTTTATACGCGTCACAGTGTTGCTCAGAGTGGCAAGAAAATGTATAAGCATTTAAGTCTTAGAAATAACGAAGAAAGATTAATATTAGACAAGACATAACCCGTGGCAGTAATGAAGTGTTACTTTGTACACATAAAAAGAGGTAAACATAAGTTTGTGACTGACTGACTTGACTGACTGACTGACTGACTGACTGACTTGACTGACTTACTGACTGAATGACTTGACTGACTTACTGACTGAATGACTTGACTTACTGACTGAATGACTTGACTGACTTACTGACTGAATGACTTGACTGACTTACTGACTGAATGACTTGACTGACTTACTGACTGAATGACTTGACTGACTTACTGACTGAATGACTTGACTGACTGAATGACTTGACTGACTTACTGACTGAATGACTTGACTGACTGAATGACTTGACTGACTGAATGACTTGACTGACTGAATGACTTGACTGACTTACTTGACTGACTGACTTACTGACTGGGTGTTCTCTTCACTTGACCTATATCCTGACTTACTGACTGACTTGACTGACTTACTGACTGACTGACTTGACTGACTTACTGACTGAATGACTTGACTGACTTACTGACTTGACTGACTTACTGACTGAAGGACTTGACTGACTGAATGACTTGACTGACTTACTGACTGAATGACTTGACTGACTTACTGACTGAATGACTTGACTGACTTACTGACTTGCTGACTGAATGACTTGACTGACTTACTGACTGAATGACTTGACTGACTTACTGACTGAATGACTTGACTGACTTACTGACTGAATGACTTGACTGACTTACTGACTGAATGACTTGACTGACTTACTGACTGAATGACTTGACTGACTTACTGACTGAATGACTTGACTGACTTACTGACTGAATGACTTGACTGACTGAATGACTTGACTGACTTACTGAATGACTTGACTGACTTACTAAATGACTTGACTGACTGAATGACTTGACTGACTGAATGACTTGACTGACTGAATGACTTGACTGACTGAATGACTTGACTGACTTACTGAATGACTTGACTGACTTACTGAATGACTTGACTGACTTACTGAATGACTTGACTGACTTACTGAATGACTTGACTGACTTACTGAATGACTTGACTGACTTACTGAATGACTTGACTGACTTACTGAATGACTTGACTGACTTACTGAATGACTTGACTGACTTACTGAATGACTTGACTGACTTACTGAATGACTTGACTGACTTACTGAATGACATGACTGACTTACTGAATGACTTGACTGACTTACTGAATGACTTAAAGTTAGACACTCAGTACAACCATCGACTTCAGTACCAGAATCTCTTCCATCCACCTCAGCCCAGTAGGGCCACAGCATAACTCTCCACTCTCTTCACAATCATCCACAAACTCCAGCACCCACAATTTAAGGTAAATACTATTATTTCTGTTACATTTGTAGTCTTAAGCAGTAAAAACAATATAATACATCACGATAATGAACTACAATTACATATTCACTTTTATTTTTGCAAGATCTGTTGGTCTAAAAAAAACTTGTTTGGCATTTTGGGGACTCCCAGGAACGTAACCCTATTTTTCATATAAATTCTGTTAATTATTTAACACGAAATTATCTAACACGACTTTTTCAGGAACGTATCTATCGTGCTAAATGACGATCTACTGTAGCTGAATTGTGGCATTTAGGGTTGGTTGGTATACTGTAGTGGGTATAAATACAATATCTGATCTATAATATATTTTCCTTGCAGGAAAGTTGTAGTGGGAACGTTGGAGAGCTTCACATGGGGGACATATATTCCCCACATCTGGAAGGTGTGGGAGAGGGCTTTAGTTCCCCCAAGGCTCGAACTCCTCTCAAAGCTACTCCATATATTCTCCTAGAAACTCCATACATCGCCAACCTCAGAATCTTGCTTGCTGAAGCTCTTAACAGACCTGTGACGGTCTTCAACAAGCAGCGCTACTACCTCTTCAGCTGGGCCATGGAATCTGTTATTTTACCTGTAGTTTTAGTAAGTTTTGTTAGCTTTGATCATCTCAACATTTGTTACTCCTTTCATCATTCTCTGAGGTAAAACAATTAAATAAAGTTACAGTAAAACCTTGGTATAATTGACTTTTGAAATTATCAAAATCCACTTGGTAAATTGTACTTTTAACTCCTTTATTTTCTTCAGTGTTTATTGCTTTCACAGATTTAGGAAAGGTTACTGGAAGCAGTTAAGAGTTTTTATGAGGATAGTGAGGCTCAGGTTAGGGTATGTAGGAGAGAGGGAGATTATTTCCCAGTAAAAGTAGGTCTTAGACATGGATGTGTGATGTCACCATGGTTGTTTAGCATATTTATGATGGGGTTGTAAAAGAGGTGAATGCTTGGGTGTTGGTGGGAGGGGTGGGATGAAAATATACAGATTCTAATACAAAATGGGAGTTATCACAGTTGTTTTTTGCTGATGACACTGGTTTTGGGAGATTCTGAAGAGAAGTTGTAAAGGTTGGTGGACGAATTTGGGAGGGAATGTAAAAGAAGGAAATTAAAAGTGAACATATGAAAGAGCAAGGTAATGAAAGATTAGATATCAGATTGGAAATGAGAAGTATAGAGGAAGTGAATATGTTTAGATATTTGGAAGTGGACTTGTCAGCAGATGGGTCTATGAAAAATGAGGTGAACCATAGAATTAACAAGGGAAAAAAGGTGAGTGGTGCACTTAGGAGTTTGTGGAGACAAAAAATGTTAACCATGGAGGCAAAGAGGGGAATGTATCAGAGTATAGTTATTCCAACACTCTTATATGGGTGTGAAGCATGGTTGGTGAATGTTGTAACAAGGAGAATGCTGGAGGTAGTGGAGATGTCATGTCTGAGGGCAGTGTGAATATAATGCTGAGAATATGTAACTTGGGAGATTAGGAGGAGGTGTTGGGTACTAAAACAGAGGGCTGAGCAGGGATTGTTGAGGTAGTTTGGACATTTAGAAAGGATGGAATACAACAAATTGACTTGGAGTGCATATAAATCTGTATTGGAAGGACAAGCATGTGTGAGCACATTAGATAGGAGTGAGTGGAGACAAATGGTTTTTGGCAATTCATGTGCTGTTGGAGTGTGAACAAGGTAGCATTTTGTGAAGGGATTCAGGGAAATCAGTTGACCGATCTTGAGAACTGGAGATGGCAAGTACAGTCCCTGCACTCTGAAGGAGGAGTGGGGGTATCTGTAATTTAGAGGGGCATCTGAAGTGTAGTATTGGTGGGCTTCTGGTAGGACAGTAACAAAAGTAATGGTGAAAGTGGCTTCTTTTGGGTCAGCCTTGGTGGGAGATGGCTGGTGTGTTGCAGGGAAAAATCTGTAAATTGAGTGTACAGTACTATTTTTTTAACACGCTGGCCATATCCCACTGAGGCAGGGGACCCAAAAAAGAAATACTTTCACCATCATTTAAGCATAATCACTGTCTTTGCAGAGGTGCACAGATACACAGTTTAGATGTCACTCTAAATAGAAAATATCCCAACACTCCAACACTCAAGTCTGGCTAACCGGTTTCCCTGAATCCCTTCACAAAAAATTATCCTGGTCTCACTCCAACAGTTCGCCAAGTTCCAAAAACTATTCGTCGCCACTCACTCCTATCTAACACGCTCACACATGCCTGCTGTATGTCCAAGCCCCTTGCACACAAAACCACTTTTACCCCTTTAATCTTTCTTACGACAACCCTTACCCCTCTTTCTCTCCACTACAGATTTGTACAACCTCCAAGTCAACCTATTTTGCTCCATCCTCTCTATATGACCAAACCACCTCAGCAATCCCTCCTCAACCATCTGAATAATATACTTTTTGTAACTCGAAACCTCCTCCTAATTTCTACACTGAATTTTCTGGAAGGGAGTATGGAAGAAGTGAATGTTCCGATATTCTGGAGTAGACTTAGTCAGCAGATGGGTTTATGAAGGATGAGGTTAACTATAGAATTGATGAAGGAAAAAAAACGTTAGTGGTGCATTGAGGTGTCTGTGGTGATTAAAAAATGTTATTCATGGAGCCAAAGAATGGAATGTACGAGAGTATAGTGGTACCAACATTCTTATATGGGTGTGAAGCATGGGTTATAAATGCTGCAGTGAGGAGGCGGCTGAAGGCAGTGGAGATGCCGTGGCAAAGGGCAATGTGTGGTGTAAATATGTAGAGAATTCATAGTGTGGAAATTAGAAGATGTGGAGTTACTAAAATTATTAGTCAGAGGGCTGAAGAGGGGTTGGTGATGTGGTTTAGTCATATACAGAGGATGGAGCAAAATAGGATGACTTGGAGGGTGTATAAATCTGTATTGGAGGGGAGGAGGGGTAAGGGTCATCCTAGGAAAGGATGTAGGGAGGGGGTAAAAGAGGTTTTGTGTGTAAGGGACTTGGACATGCAGCATGACCATGTTAGATATGAGTGAATGGAGACTAATGGTTTTTGGGACCTGACGAACTGTTGGAGTGTGAACAGGGTAATATTTTGTGAAAGGCTTCAGGGAAACCAGTTAGCTGGACTTGAGTCCTGGAGGTGGGAAGTACAATGCTTGCACTTTAAAGGTGGTGTTTGGGATATTGACTGTTTGGAGTGACATCTAAACTCATATCTGAGCACCTCTGCAAAGACAGTGATTATATGTGAATGATGGTGAAAGTGTTTCTTTTTTGGGTCACCCTGCCTCGGTGGGAGATGACTGACGTGTTAAAAAAAAAAGAATTCTCTGCATAATATTTACACCACAAATTGCCCTTAGACACGACATCTCCACTGCCCCCAGCCTTTTCCTCGCTGCAACATTCACAACCCATGCTTCACACCCATATTAGAGTGTTAATACCACTATACTCTCATACATTACCTTCTTTGCCTCCATGGATAACGTTCTTTGTCTCCACAGATACCTCAATGCACCACTCATCTTTTCTCCTTCATCAATTCTATGGTTTACCTTATCCTTCATAAACCCATCCGCTGACAAGTCTACTCCCAAATATCTGAACACATTCACTTCTTCCATACTCTCTCCCAATCTAATATCTAATTTTTCCTTATCTAAATCATTTAAAACCCTCATCACCTTACTCTTATCTATGTTCACTTTCAATTTTCTTCCTTCACACACCCTCCCAAACTTGTCCACTAACATTTGCAACTTCTCTTCAGAATCTCTCAAAAGCACTGTATCATCAGCAGAGAGTAACCATGTCAACTCCCATTTTGTATTTGATTTTTTTTTTTTTTTTTTATTAACACATTGGCCGTTTTCCACCAAGGCAGGGTGGCCCGACAAAAAAAAACTTTCATCATCATTCTCTCCATCACTGTCTTGCCAGAGGCGTACTTACACTACAGCTACAAAACTGCAACATTAACACCCCTCCTTCAGAGTGCCGGCATTGTACTTCCCATCTCCAGGAATCAAGTCCGGCCTGCCGGTTTCCCTGAAACCCTTCATAAATGTTACCTTGCCTACACTCCAACAGCACGTCAAGTCCTAAAAACCATTTGTCTCCATTCACTCCTATCTAACACGCTCACGCATGCACAATTTAATCTGCATAATTTAATCCCACCTCTCTTCCCAGCACCCTAGCATTTACTTCTTTTACAACCCCAGTAAGTAAGTACAGTAGGTTTGCCAGTGTTGTCCTGGCAAAGGTCTTTCCATTACAACCCCATCTACAAAATTTGTTGAACAACCATGGTGGCATTACACATCCCTATCTAAGTCCTACTTTTACTGGAAAGTAATCTCCCTCTCTCCTACACACCCTAACCTGAGCCTCATTATCTTCATAAAAACTCTTTACAACATTTAGTAACTTACTACCTTTTCCATACACTTGCAACATCTGGCACATTGCTTCCCTATCCACTCTATCATATGCCTTTTTTAAATCCATTAAAGCAAGAAAACTTTCCTACCTTTATCTAAATATTGTTCACATACTATATGCTTCAGTGTAAACACTTGATTTACACATCCTCTACTCATTCTAAAGCTTCCTTGCTCATCTGCAATCCTGCTCTCCATCTTACCTCTAATTCTTTCAATAATAAGCCTACCATAATCTTTACCTGGTATACTCAGTGGGCTTATTCCTCTATAATTTCTACACTCTCTTTTGTCTCCCCTTCCCTTTATATAAAGGAATTATGCACACATTCTGCCAATCCCTAGGTACCTTCCCCTCTTTTATACATTTTTTGAACAAAAGTACCAACCATTCCAAAACTAATTAGAGCACTTTAGTTTTTTGCTATTTTTTTTTTATCATTATTCAGATTTAATGGATGCTTAAACAATGCCACCTATTAATATATTATATCAAGGGTTTACTGTATGTAGATTCTTAGGTTAAATAAATTAACTTTTTTTATTTTACTAAAATTTAAGCAAGGTTGGGTTGCATTTCTCTGTTAGTTTTGATTCAGAATAAGATTACATTCCAGGTGTAAAAAAAAAACAATTCCCTATTACCATCTTCACATGAAAGTGCTAAACCCATTGGGTCATACAGCAGTCTTGTTAAGGAAAGGTAACAGGACTCATCCAAAGCCAGGCAAGGTAGTGCTTTGTCTTTGGATCAAAGAGTCCTCCCTACCTTAAAGGCTGCTTAAGATATCTCACTGTTTTGCCCTTAGTGGGGCGAACAAATCTTAAATGTATGTAAAAGACAGGCCCTTGATGAGGAGTAAGAACATATTAAATTAATATTTATTTTGCATGACAGTAGTTACAGCCTCTCCTCATTTAGCGACATACTCGTTTATCAATGCCTCAGACTTCTGATGGCTCTCTGACCAGTATGCATACCTATATAATGTATATTAGTGCTGATTTCTTCTATTTTGTTTATTACAATATACAGTGGGTCCCAGGTGTTCGTAATTAATTCATTCCAGAATGCTGTTCAAGTGCCGTTACCAAACGAATTTATTCCCATAAGGAATAATGTAAATTAGCTTAGTCCTTTTAGACCCCCAAAAATACACTTACAAAAGCACTTACAAAAATCTTCTTTCTTTCAACACGTCGGCCGTTTCCCACCAAGGCGGGGTGGCCCAAAAGGAAAAACGAAAGTTTCTCCTTTTACAATTAGTAATATACACAGAAGAAGGGGTTACTAGCCCCTTGCTCCCGGCATTTTAATCGCCTCTTACGACACGCATGGCTTACGGAGGAAGAATTCTGTTCCACTTCCCCATGGAGATAAGAGGAAATAAGAACAAGAACTAGTAAGAAAATAGAAGAAAACCCAGAGGGGTGTGTATATATATATGCTTGTACATGAATGTGTAGTGTGACCTAAGTGTAAGTAGAAGTAACAAGACATACCTGAAATCATGCATGTTTATGAGACAGAAAAAAGACACCAGCAATCCTACCATCATGTAAAACAAATACAGGCTTTCGTTTTACACTCACTTGGCAGGACGGTAGTACCTCCCTGGGTGGCTGCTGTCTACCAACCTACTACCTAGACTTACAAAAATACACTTACATAATTGTTCGAGTTTGGAGCAGTACGAAAACCGGGGGTCCACTGTACAGTACACTACACTGTATAAACATTTAAAAATATACCAGAAATGTTATAAATGGTACAAAGGTGACATTAAAACAATATCAAAGGTAGTTGACACAAACCCACTACCATTGTAGTATGCTCCTCACTTGGTGACGAATTCATTTACCGATGTGGTCTTAGTAATGGAACTCCGTCATTAAGTGAGGAGAGGCTGTATATTTTACTTGGAAAAGAATCTTTATCTGTGATGTTTACCTCCAGCACCGATTTAATCTAAAGTGTGTGTGTGTGTTTTGATAATTATATAAAATTTTAATTGTTGGTCATAATAGTTCCTAGCTTGCGTTTGGTTGGGTTAACCTTCGTAAGCCATGTGTGTCGTAAGAGGTGACTAAAATGCCATGCCCAAGGGGCTAGTAACCCCTTCTGCATAAATTACTAAATATAAAACGAAGAAAAACTCTGTGTCTTCTTCTTTGGGCCACCCTGCCTCAGTGGGAGATGGCTTAACCACCTGGAGGTATGTTTGGCCCAGGAGCTGGAGCTCACCAGTATTCATGCCATGAGAGCTCATTACATATGGGCAAATCTCTTAACACGTGCTGCTGCTGTTCCTAGCAGATTAGTGACTGCTAGAGGTTGTATTTTAGGGAAGAATACCTAAGATCTCCAGTGTATATATGCCACCCTGCTTGGCTTTCTTGGGTTATACTGGGTTATTAATACTCTGTGGTTAATAATCTGAGCAGTTCTTGGGTTATGCTGGCTTATTAACCCTTTAACTGTCCAAATGTTGATCTACGTTTTAATAAAGAGGGCAATTTTATGTGTGTAATAAGACCCCCCAAAATTTTGTAGGGTCAGTACTTACCGAGATACAGTGGACCCTCAGTTTTTGTCGATAATTCTTTCCAGAATGCTGTTCGACTGCTGTTACTGAACGAATTTGTTCCCATAAGGACGAATGTAAATTAGATTAGTCATTTCAGACCCCCAAAAATACACTTACAAAAGCACTTACAAAAATACACTTACATAGTTGTTCGAGTTGGGAGCTGTACGAAAACCGAGGGTCCACATTTGCAGAAATGTTGCCGATGTACGTTTTTTTTTTTTTTTTTAATTTATATAATTTTTATGTTCTGATAATTACAACTTAGAGTAGTTCTTGTGATTTTATAGCCAATCTTTGTTTTGACACTAATATTAGGTACTGAAATACAGTGGACCCTCAGTTTTCGTAATTAATCCGTTCCAGAGAGAGAGTGACTAAAACCGAATACAGTGGACCCTCGCTATTCGAATATTCTTCATTCCAGAATGCTGTTCAAGTGCTGTTACCAAACGAATTTATTCCCATAAGGAATGATGTAAATTAGATTAGTCCATTTCAGACCCCCAAAAATACACTTATAAAAGCACTTACAATAATAAACTTACATAAAAGGGTGAGTTTGGAGTGTTCAAATAGCGAGGGTCCACTCTATTACGATTTCTGAATCTATTTTCCCCATAAGAAATAATGGAAATTCAATTAATCCGTTCCAGACACCCAAAAGTATTAAAATAAAATATTTTTGTACATTAAATATACATTTAATTACACAGAAAACAATGAGACATGAAGAATAAAACAATAAAACCATGACACTTACGTTTATTGAAGAGTTGTTGATGTGTGGAAGATGGGAGGAGGGGAGAGGATGGAAGAGTTGCTAATGTTTGGAAGGGGAATCCCCTTCCATAAAGACTTTAGGTACCAAGTCCTTATCCGGGGTTACATCCCTTCTTTGTTTTTTAATGCCACTAGGACCAGCTTGAGAGTCACTGGACCCCTGTCGCTCAAAAAAGTGTTCCAGAGAGTTCTGTTTCTGGCGTATGTTTGGAATTGTGCCGGCTACAGGGGTGTGTGTTTGGGGACAGGACAAGATAGTCCTTCAATATGACACTAATATCAACTCTATGGCTTATTTATCTGTCACAATTCATCTAATATGACATAATAAACAATATTAATAACATAGAAACATAATATATACTCTAGAATGAATAAAATATGTCATTACGAATGTGAGGACTGGTGTTGTGTTTGTTGTTGGGTGTATAAGGGCCACTGACCATAAGCCATACATATAGGCTGCTGGTGGGCAGCAGCAGAAGCCACCACCACTGTTCATACTGAAACAATGTACGTAATTTATAAATAAGAATTATTTACACTTTAATTTATAAATAAGAAATATTTACACTTTAATTTATAAATAAGAAATATTTACACTTTATAAATAAGAAATATTTACACTTACCTTGGAGGAGATGGTGGCAGAGGGTGGCGTTGGTCTCAGTGCCCCTATATACCTCAAACAACAATGGAGGAGTTAAGTTTCGTGTCGTCATTTTTCTATCGATTAATGGCTTAACTTACTTGCTACACTGTTACTGCTACACTTTATCGCTGGCTAGCACAATAGCCTTTATCAACTCCTGCTGCTTTAGTATCATAACATATCGTAGAATCACTGAATCACTTAAGAATACACATTCTTCCCTCTCAGCCCTTTACCAAAGGGCTGGCACTAGGAGCTTACTTTGGGCCCATGGTGGCTTATTTAGCAGTTGCAAGCACTAAAAACAATGGAATAATGACGAAATGTATCATAGGAACGCGTGGGGTGACCGTCACTTGCTGGTAAACAATGGCACTGACTGTGAATGGTGCATCGGGCCGCTCAGGCTGGGCGTACGTGTCTGGAATGAATTACGATTACCGAGCGGAATTACGATCACCGAACCAATATTTTTATGAAAAGACTTTACGAACACCGAATATTATGAACTCCGATGACTACGAACACCGGGGGTCCACTGTAGTAATCAAATAGTCACTAACACACAGACAGGTGAACATTTTCACCTGCCTTGGTCACATATTATTACATACCTAGAAATACAGTGAACCCTCGCTATTCGATCATAATCCATTCCAGGAGCTTGTTCTTAACACGAAATGTTCGAAAGGCGATTTAATATTTCCCATAAGAAATAATGGAAATACAATTAATCCGTTCCTGCTGTCAGGAGGCAGGACAAAATAGTACGTACTTCACTATGAAGCTATTATCAACTTGACAGCTTATTTATCTATCACAATTCATCTAATATGACATAATAAACAATATAAATAACATAAAAACCTGATATACACTCTAGAATGAATAAAATATGTATGTCATTACGAATGTGGTGGCTGGGGAGGACGGTGGTGGAGGGCATTCTTGGTCTAGCTATGAAAACATTTTCCAATTCTTTCCTCCTTCAGACGTGTTAATTTAAGAGAAAACGGAGTTTGTAATGCTAACTGCATTAGATCACTTCAGTCGGCTTGACGGAGTGAACAGAAATCATACGTGTCCAGGCTGGTAACAGCAACTGGTTTGTTTACAAAACTCCCGAACCTTCATTTAATCTTGTTTACTCACCTCGCACTCTACATTAAGACTGCCTCTACCACCACTGCCTCTACCACCACTGCCTCTACCACCACTGCCTCTCACCACTGCCTCTCACCACTGCCTCTACCACTGCCTCTCACCACTGCCTCTCACCACTGCCTCTACCACTGCTTCAACCACTGCCTCTACCACCACTGCCTCTACCACCATTGCCTCTACTACCACTGCCTCTCACCACTGCCTCTACTACCACTGCCTCTCACCACTGCCTCTCACCACTGCCTCTCACCACTGCCTCTCACCACTGCCTCAACCACTGCCTCAACCACTGCCTCTACCACCACTGCCTCTACTACCACTGCCTCTCACCACTGCCTCTCACCACTGCCTCTACCACTGCCTCAACCACTGCCTCTACCACCACTGCCTCTACCACCACTGCCTCTACTACCACTGACTCTCACCACTGCCTCTACTACCACTGCCTCTCACCACTGCCTCTACCACTGCCTCAACCACTGCCTCAACCACTGCCTCTACCACCACTGCCTCTACTACCACTGCCTCTCACCACTGCCTCTACCACTGCCTCAACCACTGCCTCTCACCACTGCCTCTCACCACTGCCTCTACCACTGCCTGGCACTTAATGAACAAACTCCAAACAATTATAATTAAGTGTGAAATGTCTGGATGAGCGTGCAGGGTATTGTTCTCTCGAGTGTAAACAACGCGGGACTGGCTCTCCACGCCTGCGCGGTGAGGCACCCAAGCGCCTTGGGCAGACAGGTCATGGACGCACTTGTTCGAATCGCGATATTTTGTTCGCATGGTGATATTGATTTTCTTGTTCTAATGACAATATGTTCTATTGCCAAGCTGTTCAAATAGCGGGGGTTCACTGTATATACAGTGGTACCCTGGATTTTGTCAATAATTCATTCCAGAATGCTGTTCGAGTGCCGTTACAGAACGAATTTGTTCCCATAAGGACAAATGTAAATTAGATTAGTCCTTTTCAGACCCCCAAAAATACACTTACAAAAGCGCTTACAAAAATACACTTACATAATTGTTCGAGTTGGGAGCTGTACAAAAACCGAGGTACCACTGTAGTATTTATAGTGGCAGCAATGTTTTAGACATGCTGGAGTGTATGAAACTCTTTGAGCACGGTGTAAGACGAGTGTCACTCCACTGCTGACGGTGCAGAACTAATATTGATGATTGTGCACTGCTTGAGTGAACCTTGGCTTTATTTGTTCTCACTATTACACATAAAAATGTCTGTCAATCTGTCTGTCTAGCTCACTGTTTGTCTCTGCTTATCTGTCTTTGTGTCTGCCTGTGTGTGTGTCTGTCTGCTTTTGTGTCTGTCTGTCTAGCTCTGTCTCTGTTTATCTCTGTCTCTGTTTATCTCTGTCTCTGCTTGTGTCTCTGTATGTCTGCCTGTCTGTCTCTGCCTGTCTCTCTGTCTGCTTGTCTTTCTGTCTGTCTCAGAGAGAGAGGGAGCTGCTCATGAACCAACAGGTATTACACATGATGCAAAATTGTCATGTCTGATTCCTGAACAAGTGAAAATGCGTATTACTTGCCAGTCATGCTCATTATGCCTTATATCTATAAGCACAGTATAACACTTTGTCTGGATTTTTTGGGTTATCCTAGGTAATTTACACTATGTATAGTAACTGTACTTATGTGTACCTGTGAGATAGAGACAGATTGAGACAGAGGCAGAGACAGCTAATGTCAGTCAGCTAGCCAACCAGCCGGCCAACCGGCCTGCTGGCCTTCTGAACACATATTACAATCATTTCTCTTTACTTAGGGCATAGGTTATAGGACATTCTGAAAGGATGAGACTACCAGTGGTATCAAAATTGAAAGGATGTGGCACAAATGTTGCACATGGGTTATTATCGAGGTTTTTGATAATTTCTTGACCACTTGCGGCCACATCCATCTCAAAGCCACTAAACTCTGGGTCAGCATAACTTTCCTCTTAACCCTTTCGGGGTCGGTGCTGTACTAGTACGTTTTACGAGCAGGTGTTGGTGCCGTACTAGTACGCCCAAATTCTAGCGGCCTCAATTTAAGCAGAAAACGTCTGGTAGGCATACATATGAAAGAATGGGTCTGTGTGGTCAGTGTGCGCAGTATAAAAAAAATCCTGCAGTACACACTGCATAATGAGAGAAAAAAAACTCTGACTGTTTTTTTCAATTAAAACAGTGACTTTGTAGTCGATTTTCGTATGGTATTTATTGATGTATTCTCGTTTTCTTGGTCTCATTTGATAGAATGGAAGATATATTATAGAAATGGAGATGAATTTGACAATGACAAGTACCTTGAAATTGAGCTCAAAGTAGCGAAAATGTTCGATTTTTGACGATGTTCAAGAGTAAACAAATCACACCATGCTTCCAATACACATCAACTGGCGAGTCTTATATTCATGCACAAGTGCTCTGATATTATTTATACCATTTTTACAATTATGCAGTTGTATACATAACAGTAAATCTTCTATTTTTGTGAGAATAAAAATTCAAAATGGAAAGGAAAAGTAATGGAACAGGGGCCTGGAGACGTGGCTAATGAACATATCACATTTGTCCACTAAGCGCATATTGAGGGTGTAGTCAATCACAGCTGCAGGTTTTAGAATGGGTTCATTGGTCTCTCTACTCACCCTGCCAGTGTCTGTCATTTCGTTAGGGTGAATTGATGACAACAGTGTGACATCTCGTTTGTCATGCCACCGAAATGCCATGATGTCATTGGCAGCAAACGCCTGTACCTGACCTCTACGAGTGCCTGCATTGAACCTAGGCATATGCTTACGATTTGCACGCACTGTACCGCACACATCTGTCAAGTTCACTCGCAAAAAATCACTGAGGGAGGGGCTTGTGTACCAGTTATCAGTATATAATATATGCCCCTTACCAAGATATGGTTCCATCATTGTTCTAACCACATCACCAGAAATACCCAATAACCTCCTGGTATCTTGCAATGTATAACTTCCAGTGTACACAATAATATCCAATACAAGACCACTGTAGCAATCACAAAGCACAAACAACTTTATACCAAAGCGTTTCCTCTTGCTTGGTATATACTGCTTGAACGACAGTCTACCTTATAACAGAATCAGTGACTCATCAATAACAAGCTTCCTGAAGGGATAAAAATGCATATTGAATTTCTCTTTCAGATACAGAAACACATTCCTAATCTTATATAACCTGTCGTTTCTGTCAGGCCTGGTTTTGTCTGAGAAGTGTAACATACGTAACAGTAGCACAAATCGATTCACTGATATTATATCACTGAAACCTGGTGTTGCAATCAGGTGGTCTGTCGACCAGTATGATTTGACACGGTGCTTATACACATGTGGCATAAGCATTATTGTGGCAAAGAAAAGATACATCTCAGCTACAGTTGTCTCCTTCCACTTGTTGAGGCGTGATTTTGGTGAAAGTATTGTGTTTGCCGTGGTGTACTCGTAGTATCTGTTGCTTTCCCTGACAATAATTTCCATCAGGGGATTGTCAAAAAATAACTTGAAACATTCCAGTTCAGTGGCATTGTTCCCAAGTGGACAAGACGGGTGTATTCCACATTGGCTTTCATCAAACTGATGGAGATTGGGAATAAAATTGTCAGCTTCCTGCCAATCCCAGGTGTGGTCTGCTGGTGGGTACCCGATATTTACAGGTGGTTGTGGGGGTTGGTAGGTGGGTGAGGGTGGCCTTTGTTGTAGGTCTGGTGAGTCAGCGACGCGGGTGGCAGCAGCATGGCTCACTGCCTCCCGCCTGGCACCACCACTACCACCATCACCACCAGATGTATGCACATTTCTCATCCCAATTGCAACACTATCATCTTCATTTTCACTATCACTTCCTGTTGTACGCCCACGGGATGTACTCCGAGATGTACTCCTTCCCCTTGGAACAGTATATGGCACGATACCAGAGCGCATATACCGTCGTATATAATGACGCTTCACTGGAGAATATTCTGCTCCACTCTCGCTACTGGAACTGTTTTGAAGAGCTTGGAGTTCATATTCACTATCACTATCATCACCATTGCTCACATCAGAGTCTGGGATATGAGTAAATAACAGTTTTCTCTTTCGTTCTGGTACAATTGAGTGTGAACAAGATGCCACAGCACAGGAGGTGGAAGGCTGAGGGTCGTCTGGGTTTTCCTCAATTTTTTTATTTTTTTATTAACCCTTTCAGGGTTATTGACGTACTAGTACGGCTTACGCCCTGGGGTTATTGACGTACTAGTACGCCTAAATTCTAGCGCCCTCAAATCAAGCAGAAACAGGCTGTTAGGCCTAGATGTGATAGAATGGGTCTGTGCGGTCAGTGTGCGCAGTATAAAAAAATTCCTGCACACCACAGTGCATAATGAGGAAAAAAAAACTCTGACCGTATTTTTGGTTTAAAACAGCGACTTTGCAGTCAATTTTCGTATGGTATTTATTGATGTATTCTCGTTTTCTTGGTCTCATTTGATAGACTGGAAGATATATTACAGAAATGGAGATGATTTTGATTGGTTTGACAAAGACAAGTACCTTGAAATTGAGCTCAAATTAGCGAAAATGTTCGATTTTTGACGATGTTCAAGAGTAAACAAATCACACCATGCATCCAATACACATCAACTGGCGAGTCTAATATTCATGCACAAGTGCTCTAATATTATTTATACCATTTATACAATGATGCAGTTGTATACATAACAGTAAATCTTCTATTTTTTGTGAGAATAAAAATTCAAAATGAAAAGCAAAAGTAATGTAAGAGGGGCCTGGAAACGTGACTAATGAACAGAGAAGACGTTATTTTAGTGCCAGGAATGTCTGCCTTGTTTATTCTGGACCCTATTTTGAAATTGGCATCGTTTGAAATTTGTGTGAAATTGGCCAAATTGCCATTTTCTGACCACTATTTTGGGTAGTTGTAATAGGTAAATAGGCGGTTTCTTGTACTCAATCGATAGAAGAAATGGAGTTCTAGCGAAATAGCTATAATTTTAGTTGACTGAAACATTGGAATTTGCCGAAAATAGGGCTCAAAGTGGGCGAAATCGCGGATGCGTAAGTGTCATGGCTGCCGCTAACTTCGCGAAAGCATAATTCCGTTAGTTTTCGATCAAATTTCATAATTTTTTTGGCGTTAAGATCAGAAAAAGATGCTCTATCATTTCATAAGAAAAAATAATTTTTTTTTTTTTTCAAATTCTTGGACCCTGAGAACAAGTTTCGGAGACCCCCCTTGGACCCTGAAAGGGTTAACACATCGGCCGATTCCCACCAAGGCAGGGTGGCCCAAAAAAGAAAAACTTTCATCATCATTCACTCCATCACTGTCTTGCCAGAGGGGTGCTTTACACTACAATTATAAAACTGCAACATTAACACCCCTCCTTCAGAGTGCCGGCACTGTACTTCCCATCTCCAGAACTCGAGTCCGGCCTGCCGGTTTCCCTGAATCCCTTCATAAATGTTACTTTGCTCACACTCCAACAGCACGTCAAGTATTAAAAACCATATGCCTCCATTCACTCCTACCAAATACGCTCACACATGCTTGCTGGAAGTCCAAGCCCCTCGCACACAAAACTTCCTTTACCCCCTCCCTCCAACCTTTCCTAGGCCGATCCCTACCCTGCCTTCCCTCCACTATAGATTTATACACTCTCGAAGTCACTCTGTCTCGTTCCATTCTCTCTACATGTCCAAACCACCTCAACAACCCCTCCTCAGCTCTCTGGACAATCGTTTTGGTAATCCCGCACCTTCTCCTAATTTCCAAACTCCGAATTCTCTGCATTATATTCACACCACACATTGACCTCAGACACGACATCTCCACTGCCTCCAGCCTTCTCCTCGTTGCAACATTCATCACCCATGCTTCACACCCATATAAGAGCGTTGGTATAACTATACTCTCATACATTCCCCTCTTTACTTCCATGGACAAGGTTCTTTGTCTCCACAGACTCCGAAGTGCTCCACTCACCCTTTTTCCCTCATCAATTCTATGATTCACCTCATCCTTCATAGACCCATCCGCCGACATGTCCACTCCCAAATACAGTGGTACCCCGACTTACGATGGTCCCCAAACACACCCTTTTATGTAAGTTGATTTTTTTAAATGCTTTTGTAAGTGTAATTTTGGGGGTCTAAAAGGACTAGTCTATTTTACATCATTTCTTATGGAGATAAATTCGTTTGGTAATGGCACTTGAACAGCATTCTGGAATGAAAAAATATCGTAAGTCGGGGTACCACTGTATCTGAATACATTCACCTCCTCCATACTCTCTCCCTCCAATCTGATATCCAATCTTTCGTCACCTATTCTTTTTGTTATCCTCATCACCTTACTCTTTCCTATATTCACTTTCAATTTTCTTCTTTTACACACCCTACCAAATTCATCCACCAACCTCTGCAACTTCTCTTCAGAATCTCCCAAAAGCACAGTGTCATCAGCAAAAAGCAACTGTGACAACTCCCACTTTGTATTTGCTTCTTTATCTTTTAGCCCAACACCTCTTGCCAAGACCCTCGCATTCACTTCTCTTACAACCCCATCTATAAATATATTGAACAACCACGGTGACATCACACATCCTTGTCTAAGGCCCACTTTTACTGGGAAATAGTCCCCTTCCCTCCTACACACTCTAACCTGAGCCTCACTATCCTCATAAAAACTCTTCACTGCTTTCAGTAACCTTCCTCCTATTCCATACACCTGCAACATCTGCCACATTGCCCCCCTATCTACCCTATCATACGCCTTTTCCAAATCCATAAATGCCACAAAAACATCTTTACCCTTATCCAAATACTGTTCACCTATATGTTTCACTGTAAACACTTGGTCTACACACCCTTTACCTTTCCTAAAGCCCCCTTGTTCATCTGCTATCCTGCTTTCTGTCTTACTCTTAATTCTTTCAATAATAATTCTACCATACACTTTACCAGGTACACTCAACAGACTTATTCCCCTATAATTTTTGCACTCTCTTTTGTCCCCTTTGCCTTTATACAAAGGAACAATACACGCTCTCTGCCAATCCCTAGGTACCTTACCCTCTTCCATACATTTATTAAATAATAGCACCAACCACTCCAAAACTATATCCCCACCTGCTTTTAACATTTCTATCTTTATCCCATCAATCCCAGCTGCCTTACCCCTTTCATTCTACCCACTGCCTCACGAACTTCCCTACACCCACAACTGGCTCTTCCACACTCCTACAAGATGTTATTCCTCCTTGCCCTACACACGAAATCACAGCTTCCTGTCTTCATCAACATTTAACAACTCCTCAAAATATTCTCTCCATCTTCCCGATACCTCTAACTCTCCATTTAATAACTATCCTCTCCTATTTTTAACTGTCAAATCCATTTGTTCTCTAGGCTTCCTCAACTTATTAATCTCATTCCAAAACTTTTCTTATTTTCAACAAAATTTGCTGATAACATCTCACCCACTCTCTCATCTGCTCTCTTTTACATTGCTTCACCACTCTTTTAACCTCTCTTTTTCTCTCCATATACTCTTCCCTCCTTGCATCACTTCTACTTTGTAAAACCTCTCATATGCTAACTTTTTCTCCCTTACTACTCTCTTTACATCATCATTCCACCAATCGCTCCTCTTCCCTCCGCACCCACTCGCCTGTAACCACAAACTTCTGCTGAACACTCTAACACTACATTTTTAAATCTACCCCATACATTTTCGACCCCATTGCCTACACTCTCACTAGCCCATCTATCCTCCAATAGTTGTTTATATCTTACCCTAACTGCCTCCTCTTTTAGTTTATAAACCTTCACCTTCTTTACTTACTGATTCTATTTTCCTTGTATCCCATCTACCCTTTACTCCCACTGTAGCTATAACTAAAAAGTGATCTGATATATCTGTGGCCCCTCTATAAACATGTACATCCTGAAGTCTACTCAACAGTCTTTTATCTACCAATACATAGTCCAACAAACTACTGTCATTACGCCCTACATCATATCTTGTATACTTATTTATCCTCTTTTTCTTAAAATATGTATTACCTATAACTAAACCCCTTTCTATACAAAGTTCAATCAAAGGGCTCCCATTATCATTTACACCTGGCACCCCAAACTTACCTACTACACCCTCTCTGCATGTTTCTCCCACTTTAGCATTTAGGTCCCCTACCACAATTACTCTCTCATTTGGTTCAAAAGTTCCTATACATTCGCTTACATCTCCCAAAATCTCTCTCTCCTCTACACTCCTCTCTTCTCCAGGTGCATACACGCTTATTATGACCCACTTTTCGCATCCGACCCTTATTTTAATCCACATAATCCTTGAATTTACATATTCATATTCCCTCTTTTCCTTCCATAACTGATCCTTCAACATTATTGCTACCCCTTCCTTAGCTCTAACTCTCTCAGATACTCCTGACTTAATCCCATTTATTTCTCCCCACTGAAACTCGCCTACCCCCTTCAGCTTTGTTTCGCTTAGGGCCAGGACATCCAACTTCTTTTCATTCATAACATCGGCAATCATCTCTTTCTTATCATCCGCACTACATCCACGCACATTCAGACAACCCAGTTTTATAAAGTTTTTCATCTTCTCGTTTTTAGTAGATTTGTACAGGAGAAAGGGTTACTAGCCCATTGCTCCCGGCATCTTAGTCGCCTCATACGACATGCATTGCTTACGGTGGAAAGATTCTTTTCCACTTCCCCATGGACAATAGAGAAAATAAAAAGAACAAGAGCTATTAAGAAAAAGAAGAAAAACCTAGATGTGTGTATGTATATATATGCATGTGTATGCCAGTGTAGTGTGACCTAAAGTGTAAGTAGAAGTAGCTAGATATACCTGTTATCCAGTGTGTTTATGAGACAGAAAAAAGACACCAGCAATCCTACCATCATGTAAAACAGTTTCAGGTTTCTGTTTCACAGTCACCTGGCAGGACGGTAGTACCTCCCTGGGTGGTTGCTGTCTACCAACCTACTACCTATTATGGTCATTATGGTCATTATGGTATTATGGTCATTAGTTTCGGTCACAACCTCCTCAAAACCTTGAAACTCATCACCACTGACACTCCCATTGGTGGTAGATCTGTCACTGGGAAACAAAAGTGTTCCAATTCGCCGAGGAGTGAGGAGTTTCTTACCGCCAGGCATAGTGAACAAGGTGTATTAACCCTTTGATGGTTTTTGACGTACTAGTACGGCTTACATGCCAGGGCGTTTTGACGTACTAGTACGCCTAAATTCTAGCGCCCTCAAATCAAGCTGAAACAAGGTGGTAGGCCTAGATGTGAGAGAATGGGTCTGTGCGGTCAGTGTGCGCAGTATAAAAAAAATCCTGCACCACACAGTGCATAATGAGGAAAAAAACTCTGACCGTATTTTTAGTTTAAAACAGCGACTTTGCAGTCTATTTTCGTATGGTATTTATGATTATATTCTCGTTTTCTTGGTCTCATTTGATAGAATGGAAGATATTTTAGAGAAATAGAGATAATTTTGATTGGTTTCTCAATGACAAGTACCTAGAAATTGAGCGCAAAGTAGCAAAAATGTTCGATTTTTGGCGATGTTCGAGAGTAAACAAATCACGCCACACGTACAATACACATCAACTGTCGACTCTAATATTCTTGCACAAGTGTGCTGATGTCATTTATACCATTTTTACAATGATGCAGTAGTATACATAATAATAAATCTTCAATTTATTGTGGGAATAAAAATTCAAAATGAAAAGCAAAAGTAATGTAAGAGGGGCCTGGAGACGTGACTAATGGACAGATAAAATGTTATTCGAGTGCCAGGAATGTCTGTCTCGTTTATTCTGGACCCTATTTTGAAATTGGCATCTTTTGAAATTTGTGTGAAATTGGAGAAATTGCCAATTTCTGACCACCTTATTGGGTAGTTGAAATCGGTAAATTGGCAGTTTCTTGTACTCAATCGATAGAAGAAATGGAGTTCTAGAGAAGTAACTATAATTGTAGTAGACTGAAACATTGGAATTTACCGAAAATAGGGCTCAAAGTCGGCGAAATCGCCGATGCGTAAATAGCATCGATACCGCTAACTTCGCGAGAGCACAATTCCGTTAGTTTTCGATCAAATTTCATAATTTTGGTGGCGTTATGATCGGAAAAAGATTCTCTTATCATTTCATAAGAAAAAATAATTTTTTTTTTTTCCGAAAATGTTTCGACCCTGAGAGAGAGTTAAGAATCGGGGTCTCGACCCTGAAAGGGTTAACATGGCATTCCCACAATGCACCACTGGGTCTCCGATTTTTTTCCTACTGCGCACACTGACCACGCAGACCCATTCTCTCACCACTAGGCCTACCAGCCATTTCGCTCTTAATTTGAAGGCGCTAGAATATATGCGTACTAGTACGTGGAAAACCCCAGCGCATCAGCCGTACTAGTACGACCAAAACCCCAAAAGTGTTAAAGGGTTAATAATCTGAACAGTCTTATTATTTTTCATAAAAACTTGTACCCTGTTTTCTGTTTCACAAGAACTGCAAACACTTTCCTCAGCCTTCTGAACCAGCTGGCACTCTTCAGCCTTGCCAGCTGGTATTCTTGAGCCATGCCAGCTGGCACTATTTTTAAATTAATATTGATCTCCACAGTAATTATTATTTTGTATGTTCAAGTTTGTCAATTATACTTGTTTATGTTACGTCACATTTCCACATTTCAGCTTTAGATTCTTATTAGATCACTTGTAAAGAGAAATATAACACAAACGTTCCTGGTTTTATGTATTTAATGAATTTCAGGATCATTGTAAATACACAGTATCAGTAGTTAGTTTAACATCTTTATTATGTACCCCATACCCATTCTGTGGGCGGTAGTCAAAAAATTACAGAGGTACATAATGGGTCCAGGGACTGGGCCCCAAAGTTTTGATAGCTGAGCAAGTTACAATGGTAATGAACTCCAGGTAGATCTGGTCACACTCATGACAAAGTACAAAGGTAATGAACCATCTACATGTCTATACATGGTTACAATCATGAACAAATTACAAAATAATGAGCCATTCACACGTCCACACCCGGTCACAACTGTAATGAGCACAGTATCAGTGGTAATCTCAGTGTACCAAACTATACAGAGATCACCTGCACATTCTCCTGTATGCAGGTCATTTGTAGATTGTTCCAGCCACTGTATTGTGCCTTTTTATACTTTAGCAAACTTACTCTGCCAGGTGATTGGCTTCCTGTCCTCTGTCTACACCTTTACACTGTTTATCTTCTACCTGATGTCTCCTACAGTGAACGTGCATGTTTAGTGTGCATTGATATTTTGTATACTAGATTGCTTATCCAGGTGCCCCTCTATACTGTAACTCTTGTTCCTCTATATAAGTAGTACACAATCTGCTCCTTGTATCTTTCTCCTCCTCATTCCTTATTTTTAGATGCTGTTTAATTCCTAGTTTCACCCTTCCCTTAACCAGTAGTTTTTATAGGGGATTTTAATTGCTATCATATTGTATGGGGTGGGTCTTACTGTGACACTTGTGGTGACCTACTGGTCTTTTCTTGCCACAGTACCTTTGTGTTTGCCCAAGCATAAGCCAGTGATCTAGTGGCCACTTGATTGTTCTAGGTAATCTAGTGGTCACTGGATTGTGCTAGGTAATCTAGTGGCCAGTGGATTGTTTTAGGTGATTTAGTGGTCACTAGATTGTGCTAGGCGATCTAGTGACCAGGGTGTAGTGACCACGGCACTACACGTCACTGATCATAACATTCCACTACACAACACATCCTACATTATACCGCACGCCCTTGCAGAACACCTTGCCACAAAGAACCACATTTTCCTCAGCTTCCACTATCTCTCTCTCTCTCTCTCTCGTTCCACTCCTGGTCACACTCGCTCCTTCACTTTTCTCTTCAATCTTCCCTCCCCCACTTACTCTTAAAGAAATTCTTTCGTTCTCCAATTTGGCATACTGAGGTCAGGTATTGGCTCCGTCATAAAAACCCACCCTCCCTCTTATGGTCTTCCCCCTCTCTCTTCTCGTCTTTCCCTTCCCTCTCCTCGACTTTCTCATCTCTCTTCTTGTCTTTCCCCTCCCTCTCCTCGTCTACCCTGGTGTCACTGGATTGTGCTGGGAGATCTAGTAGTTACTGGTTTGTGCTAGGAGATCTAGTGGTTTCTGGATTGTGCTAGGCAATCTAGCAGTTGCTAGATTGTGCTAGGTGATCTAATGGTCACTGAATTGTGCTGGGAGATCTAGTGGTCATTAGATTGTGCTAGGCGATCCGACTCAAATGTACTGCATGTAGCAAGTACCTATATAATTGCATTACTGCCTGCCAATTAGATTTCAAACAATCAAGAAATCATGTTCACTCTTACACAAGCAACCAAGCTTGTGCTGGCATGCTTATGTTTCAACTTTAAATGAAACTACAGTGGACCCCGAGGTTCGGTCATAATCCGTTCCAGGAGCTAGACCTTAACTCAAACTGTTCGAAAGTCGAACCCTTATTTCCCATAAGATATAATGTAAATACAATTAATCCATTCCAAACACCCAAAAATATTCACAAAAAATTAATTTTTTAAAGATTAACTATAGTTTTACATACACAAAACAATTATAAATACAGTGGTACCTCGGTTAACGATGGTCCCCAAACTCGCCGTTTTATGTAAGTTTATTTTTTTAAATGCTTTTGTAAGTGTATTTTTGGGGGTCTAAAAGGACTAGTCTATTTTACATTATTCCTTATGGGGATAAATTTGTTTGGTAATGGCACTTGAACAGCATTCTGGAACGAAAAATATCGTTAACCGAGGTACCACTGTATATATAAAGTAATAAATTTATAATTAAACATTTAAAATAACATTTACTTACAGTAAATCCCCGAGTAACGGTCGGACCGAATAATGGTTATTTTGTGTAAAGGTTGCTTTTTATGGTCAATATTTGTCTTGTGTAGTGTTTTGGACTCGTGTAGTCGTCCGTACCAGACCTGTCCACCTTCCTGCGCTTGCGCGCCTCACCGCGCAGGACGCCAGTCTAGCGTTGTTTACACTTGAGTGAACAATACCCAGCGCGCTCTTTCAAACATTTCACAATAAATTTATTGTGTTTATTGCTGGTTTAGTGATTGTCACTGTGAAATAAGTCACCATTGGTCCAAAGAAGCTTCAAAAATCGATAAAGACTATAGCACCAGCCAGTGATAGTGTAGCATTAACAGTGTAGCAATGGAAATAAGTCACTGTCTGACTTTTTTGGGTTATCCTAGGTTTTCTACACATATGCTGCTATGTAAAGTAAAGTAAAGTAAAGTAAATTTTATTTCGTTGCAGATTACATAGGTATTGGTAGTTACAATGTAAATTGAGTGCAAGGAGAGCCACTGACATGCCATGGCATTAGGGGCAGCTTATTCTAGTAACTTAAAGACTATGTACTTAATATTAGAGAAATTTATTGAGTTTATTCTAGTTAAAAATTGTTTTCAAAATTACAATATGATGAAATTTTACTGTTTAAATTATTATATAATGATATTAGATTGTTACAGTAATGGTAATATGGAATTGAGATTATCTTACTGAAAATAACATTGAGCATTTTTGACATTAACTTATGAGTACAGTGGTACCCCGACTTACGATATTTTTTCATTCCAGAATGCTGTTCAAGTGCCATTACCAAACGAATTTATCTCCATAAGAAATGATGTAAAATAGACTAGTCCTTTTAGACCCCCAAAATTACACTTACAAAAGCATTTAAAAAAATCAACTTACATAAAAGGGTGTGTTTGGGGACCATCGTAAGTCGGGGTACCACTGTATTTAGTTTTGATTGAGTAGGGGGTAACATAATAGTAACATATTATTAAAAATTGAGATTATCGTATAGGAAAGTAATAATGAGCATTTTTCAGAGTAGTTTATAGTATGATCATTTAGTTTTGGGTGAGTAGGTGGTTTTTGAGTTGAGTCTTAAATTGATTTTCAGACAAGATTATCTTAATATTTACTGGTAGTGAATTCCAGATTCTCGGGCCCTTTATGTGCATAGAATTTTTACATAGGTTGATATGAACATGGGGTATATCAAAAAGTGATCTGTGTTTTGTGTTGTGGTCATGGGTCCTATTAAAGTTGGTGAGGAGAATTTTGAGCGGAGGGTTTATATTAGAGTGTAAAGTTTTATATATGTAGTAGGCACAAGAGTAAGTATGAATGTTCTTTACGGTGAGTAGTTTTAGACTTTTGAATATTGGTGGAGTATGCTGTCTAGAGTGGGAATTTGTTATCATTCTGACTGCGGCCTTTTGTTGTGTTATGAGTGGTCTAAGGTGATTTAATGTTGTTGATCCCCATGCACAGATTCCATAGGTGAGATACGGGTAGATAAGTGAATGATATAGTGCAAGGAGAGCTGATTGTGGTACATAATAGCGTATCTTTGATAATATGCCTACTGTCTTCGAGATTTTCTTGGAAATTTGTTGTATGTGTGTTTGGAATTTAAGGCTACTGTCAAGGTGGATTCCTAGGAATTTTCCCTCTGTGAGTCTTGTGAGGGGTGTACCATTGAGCGTTATGTTAAGTGGAACATTTGTGGCTTTGCTTCCAAACTGTATGAAGTAGGTCTTGTCAGTATTGAGAGTAAGCTTGTTAGTCGTCATCCATGTTGATATTTTCTGTAATTCGGCATTAACAGTGTTGGCCAGTATAACTGGATTTGGGTGAGAGAAGACATATGTTGTGTCATCTGCAAATAAAATGGATTTGAGTAGTTGTGATGCATTCGGTAGGTCATTTATGTAAATGAGGAATAGGAGTGGCCCCAGGACACTTCCTTGAGGGACTCCAACTGAAATTTGTTGTGTGGAAGAGTTCGCTCCATTTGTGTACACGTATTGGCTTCTGTTGGTGAGGTATGACTTTAGGTAGTTGAGTGGGTGCCCCCTTATACCATAGTGTGCTAATTTTGTGAGCAGTAAATCATGGTCGACTGTATCAAAAGCTTTGCGTAGATCAATGAAGATTCCCAGTGGGACTTCTTTCTTCTCAAGTGCTGTATATATTAACTCCAACATGTGCATAATAGCATCGTTTGTGCTCTTGTTTGTCCTGAATCCAAATTGACAGGGGTTGAGTACATTGTGTGAGACGAGGTAGGAATAGATTTGTCTATGAATTAATTTTTCGAAGATTTTAGAAAGCAATGGTAAATTAGAAATTGGTCTATAATTATTCAGGTCTGTTTGATCACCTCCTTTGTGGATCGGGGTGACCCTAGCTATTTTGAGAATTGATGGAAAGGTAGAGGCTTCAATGGATTTATTGAATAGTGTTGCTATAATTGGTGACAGTACCTGTGAAGCTTTTTTGTACATAAAAGTTGGTAAGCTGTTTATGTCTCCTGCCTTGTTTTTAAGGGTGTTGATTATGAGCGAGACTTCAATTGGGTTGGTAGGAGCTAGGAATAGCGTATTAGGGTAGGTGTTTGTGAGGTAGTCTGTTGGATGGGTGTTTGAGCTTGGGATTTTACTCGGTAGATTCTTTCCTATGGTGGAGAAGAAAACATTAAGTCTGCTGTCTCAGTAGGTGAGAGTAGGGGTTCATCTGCTCTTGATAATTTGATGGTGTTGTTTTTCGCTATCTTATTATTTCCTAGAATTGCAGATAGGGTCTTCCAGGTCTTTTTCATATCACCTTTTATGTTCTGGAGTCTGTTCTCATAATACAATTTTTTTGATCTTCTTATCAGGCTGGTAAGGATTGATGAGTAGCGTTTGGATTGTTCTCTGGTTATTAGACCCCTTCTGTATTGTTTTTCATATTGGTGCCTTTTGTTAATGGATTTAAGGATGCTGGGTGTTAGCCAGGGATTGTTTAGTCTCTTAGCTGTGATCTGTTTAGTTTTTTAGGGCAATGTTTCTTATAGAGGTGGTGGGTTTTGTTAAGGAAATTCTTGATGCATTCATTAGTATATCTGTATATGTTTCTAACTCATTATGCCAGTCAATGTTAATCATAGCTGTTATAAAGTTATTTACAGCTGACTCATTATGTAGTCTGAAGGTAACTTTTGTAATATCTAGGGGCAATATACCAAGGTTAGTTATGAGAAAGGTATGATAATCTATGTATAACTGGATTTGTGTATACCTGAATAAACTCACTTACTTAAGTAAGTGAAGCGATTAATCGATAGAAAATGACGACACAAAACTTAACTTCTACAATGTTTGAGGATTATAGGGACACTGAGAAGAGCGCCATTCTCTGCCACCATCTCCTCCAAGGTAAGTGTAAGTATTTCTTATTTATATAAGTGTAAATATTTCTTATTTATAAATTAAAGTGTAAATATTTCTTATTTATAAATTAAAGTGTAAATATTTCTTATTTATAAATTAAAGTGTAAATATTTTTTTTTTTTTTTTTTTTTTTTATTAACACATCGGCCGATTCCCACCAAGGCAGGGTGGCCCGAAAAAGAAAAACTTTCATCATCATTCACTCCATCACTGTCTTGCCAGAAGGGTGCTTTACACTACAGTTTAAAACTGCAACATTAACACCCTCCTTCAGAGTGCCGGCACTGTACTTCCCATCTCCAGAACTCAAGTCCGGCCTGCCGGTTTCCTGAATCCTTCATAAATGTTACTTTGCTCACACTCCAACAGCACGTCAAGTATTAAAACCATATGCCTCCATTCACTCCTATCAAATACGCTCACACATGCTTGCTGGAAGTCCAAGCCCTCGCACACAAAACTTCCTTTACCCCTCCCTCCAACCTTTCCTAGGCCGACCCCTACCCCGCCTTCCCTCCACTACAGATTTATACACTCTGTCACTCTGTCTCGTTCCATTCTCTACATGTCCAAACCACCTCAACAACCCCTCCTCAGCTCTCTGACAATCGTTTTGGTAATCCCGCACCTCCTCCTAATTTCCAAACTCCGAATTCTCTGCATTATATTCACACCACACATTGACCTCAGACATGACATCTCCACTGCCTCCAGCCTTCTCCTCGTTGCAACATTCATCACCCATGCTTCACACCCATATAAGAGCGTTGGTATAACTATACTCTCATACATTCCCTCTTTACTTCCATGGACAAGGTTCTTTGTCTCCACAGACTCCGAAGTGCTCCACTCACCCTTTTCCCTCATCAATTCTATGATTCACCTCATCTTTCATAGACCCATCCGCGACATGTCCACTCCCAAATATCTGAATACATTCACCTCCTCCATACTCTCTCCCTCCAATCTGATATCCAATCTTTCGTCACCTATTCTTTTGTTATCCTCATCACCTTACTCTTTCCTATATTCACTTTCAATTTTCTTCTTTACACACCCTACCAAATTCATCCACCAACCTCTGCAGCTTCTCTTCAGAATCTCCCAAAAGCACAGTGTCATCAGCAAAAGCAACTGTGACAACTCCCACTTTGTATTTGCTTCTTTATCTTTTAGCCCAACACCTCTTGCCAAGACCTCGCATTCACTTCTCTTACAACCCCATCTATAAATATATTGAACAACCACGGTGACATCACACATCCTTGTCTAAGGCCCACTTTTACTGGGAAATAGTCCCTTCCCTCCTACACACTCTAACCTGAGCCTCACTATCCTCATAAAAACTCTTCACTGCTTTCAGTAACCTTCCTCCTATTCCATACACCTGCAACATCTGCCACATTGCCCCCTATCTACCCTATCATACGCCTTTTCCAAATCCATAAATGCCACAAAAACATCTTTACCCTTATCCAAATACTGTTCACCTATATGTTTCACTGTAAACACTTGGTCTACACACCCCTACCTTTCCTAAAGCCCCTTGTTCATCTGCTATCCTGCTTTCTGTTTTACTCTTAATTCTTTCAATAATAACTCTACCATACACTTTACCAGGTACACTCAACAGACTTATTCCCCTATAATTTTTGCACTTCTTTTGTCCCCTTTGCCTTTATACAAAGGAACAATACACGCTCTCTGCCAATCCCTAGGTACCTTACCTCTTCCATACATTTATTAAATAATAGCACCAACCACTCCAAAATTATATCCCCACCTGCTTTTAACATTTCTATCTTTATCCCATCAATCCCAGCTGCCTTACCCCTTTCATTCTACCCACTGCCTCACGAACTTCCCCTACACCCACAACTGGCTCTTCCACACTCCTACAAGATGTTATTCCTCCTTGCCCTACACACGAAATCACAGCTTCCCTGTCTTCATCAACATTTAACAAATCCTCAAAATATTCTCTCCATCTTCCCGATACCTCTAACTCTCCATTTAATAACTCTCCTCTCCTATTTTTAACTGTCAAATCCATTTGTTCTCTAGGCTTCCTCAACTTATTAATCTCATTCCAAAACTTTTTCTTATTTTCAACAAAATTTGCTGATAACATCTCACCCACTCTCTCATCTGCTCTCTTTTTACATTGCTTCACCACTCTTTTACCTCTTTTTCTCTCCATATACTCTTCCTCCTTGCATCACTTCTACTTTGTAAAAACCTCTCATATGCTAACTTTTTCTCCCTTACTACTCTCTTTACATCATCATTCCACCAATCGCTCCTCTTCCCTCCCGCACCCACTCGCCTGTAACCACAAACTTCTGCTGAACACTCTAACACTACATTTTTAAATCTACCCATACATTTTCGACCCCATTGCCTACACTCTCACTAGCCCATCTATCCTCCAATAGTTGTTTATATCTTACCCTAACTGCCTCCTCTTTTAGTTTATAAACCTTCACCTCTCTTTACTTACTGATTCTATTTTCCTTGTATCCCATCTACCTTTTACTCCCACTGTAGCTATAACTAAAAAGTGATCTGATATATCTGTAGCCCCTCTATAAACATGTACATCCTGAAGTCTACTCAACAGTCTTTTATCTACCAATACATAGTCCAACAAACTACTGTCATTACGCCCTACATCATATCTTGTATACTTATTTATCCTCTTTTTCTTAAAATATGTATTACCTATAACTAAACCCCTTTCTATACAAAGTTCAATCAAAGGGCTCCCATTATCATTTACACCTGGCACCCCAAACTTACCTACTACACCCTCTCTGCATGTTTCTCCCACTTTAGCATTTAGGTCCCCTACCACAATTACTCTCTCATTTGGTTCAAAAGTTCCTATACATTCGCTAACATCTCCCAAAATCTCTCTCTCTCCTCTACACTCCTCTTTCTCCAGGTGCATACACGCTTATTATGACCAAACTTTTTCGCATCCGAATCTTTATTTTAATCCACATAATCCTTGAATTTACACATTTATATTCCCTCTTTTCCTTCCATAACTGATCCTTCAACATTATTGCTACCCTTCCTTAGCTCTAACTCTCTAACTTATAAATTATGCACATTGTTTGTGTGATAGTGGTGATGGCTTCTGCTAAAACCGACTACCACCACGGCTTATGGTCAGTGGCCCTTATACCAACAACAATACCAACACACTCCACCAGTCCTTAGATTCGTAGTGACATGTTTTATTCATTCTAGAGTTTATATCATGTTTCTATGTTATTAATATTGTTTATTATGTCATATTAGATGAATTGTGCTAGATAAATAAGCTTAAAGCTGATATTATTGTCATATTGAACGACTATTTTGTCCTGCCTCCAAACAAACTCTCATATGCCAACAAGAGTCTTCAATAAAGGTAAAACTTATTTAACTGTTTATTTGTCCATTATAATTAGTGCTTTATATTTATTTCTCATTGTTTTGTATGTAAAACTATAGTATTTATTCTTTAAAAAATGAATTTTTGTAAAATTTTTGGGTGGAAACGGATTAATTGTATTTACATTATTTCTTATGGGAAATAAGGTTTCGAATTACGAATTTTTCGAGTTGAGGTCTAGCTCCTGGAACGGATTAAGATCATTAGTCGAGGGACCACTGTACCTTTATTGAAGAGACTTGCTGGCATCTGGAAGATAGGGAGGAGGACGGGGGAGGGCTTAGTTTTTGGGAAAGGGGGAATCCCTCCATAAGGACTTCAGGTAACAAGTCCCTCTCGGGGTTACTTCCCTTCTTTGTCTTTTAATCCCACTAGGACCAGTTTGGGAGAGTCACTAGACCCCTGTCTAGAAAAATAACTGTCAAGAGTGCTCTGTTTCTGGCGCTCCTTTAACATTTTCCTGAGTGGTGTTTTTCAACAAATGTCTGCACATCATTCCACTTGGAACAAATTTCCTTAATCTCGAAAAGTTACTACCTCACCCTGTCCATCGTCCTCCTCTTGTGAAGCAATTTCCTCTACTGTCGCTTAATGCTGTTCCAGATGAAGCTCTTGCAGCTCTTCAGTGGTTAGCACTACCCTATGGTCCTCTACCAACTCTTCCACACCCCGCCACTCACCTCCAACCCCAGGGACTTGCCCAATGCCACAATACCTTCCACAACAGGCACAGGGTCGTCAGGTCATGGTCAGCCTCAAATCCTTCAAAATCCCTCTTTTCAGCACAATCCAGCCACAGTGGTCTCCAAGCAGAGTTCAAAGTCCTGGAAGTCACTCCCTCCCAAGCCTTACCTATAAGGCCTATGCAGTGGACGATACTGAAGTGATCTTTCCAAAACTCTCTTAGGGTCAACTCAGTGTTCGAGGTCACTTCAAAGCACTTTTGAAACACTGCTTTTGTGTACAGTTTCTTGAAGTTAGAAATGACCTGCTGGTCGATGGGCTGGAGGAGAGGAGTGGTGTTAGGAGGCAAGAACTTCACTTTTGTATTAATATTGGTAGAATTACCGACAATATGTTAAGTAAAAGGACACAAATACAACTAATGTGACATTTTATTGTCAACGTTTCGCTCTCCAGGGGCTTTTTCAAGCCTTACAAGCAATACATGGACACAGAGGGTATATATATACTCTCAAAGTGAGGTGTAATACTAATGGTGGTAGAAGTAGTAGTGATATAAGTTGTAGTAGTAATAGTAATACAATAAGGTAGAACAGTAACTTGCACATGAGTAAAAAGGGGATAAAAACAATTACTTGGGTAGTATTAAAACAGGTTAGACAAATATTTCTGTAGGAAGTTGGAAAAGAGAAGGCTGTAGCAGTGTTCCACATCTGCAATGTTCTTGTGTGGTATTAGCAGGAGAGGCTATGTATGGTAGGGTTTACTGTTTTTGGGAGGAATCTTGCTAAGACTTAGAGATGGTGAAGTTGCCTTTATTTTGTTTAATTGTGTTAGAAACACGATAAGTGCTGATTCAAGGCACTTGCATCTGCGGAAATCAGTTTCTTTGATTACTAATTGGGCGTCTTTTAATTTCATGAGATGATTGGTTTCACTATACCCTGTGGGGGCTGCGACAGGATTTATGTAGGAGAAACGGCAGGAAACCTCAAACACACCTCAAAGAACACATTAATGCATGTAGGAACGATAACCTGAACAACGCCTGCGTACAACACCAAAATTCCACCAATCATCTCATGAAATTCAAAGACGCCCGATTAGTAATCAAAGAAACTGATTTCCGCAGACGCAAGTGCCTTGAATCAGCACTTATCGCTGTTTCTAACACAAACAAAATAAAGGCAACTTCACTATCTCTGAAGTCTTAGCAAAATTCCTCCTGAAAACAGTAAACCCTATCATCACATAGCCTTCCTGCTAATACCACACAAGCGCATCGCAGATGTGGAACACTTCTACAGGCCTTCTTTTCCAACCTCCTACAGAAATATTTGTCTAATCTGTTTTAATACTACCAAGTAATTGTTTTTATCACCTTACTCATGTGCAAGTTGATTGTTCTACCTTATTGTATTACTACTACTACTACAACTTATATCACTACTACTTCTACCACCACTAGTATTACACCTCACTTTGAGAATTTTATATATACCCCCGTGTCCATGTATTGCTTGTAACGGCTCAAAAAAGTCCTGGGGAGCAAACATTGCCACAATAAAAAAGTCACATTAGTTGCATTTGTGTCCTTTTTCTTAACTTCACTTTTATAAAATGAAGTTCTCAGACAAATAGTCTTCCAAGTTGTGAGGATGAGCAGGAGCATTATCCAGTAGCAGGAGGCATTGAGTCCCAATTTCTGTTCCAGGAGGTATTTCTTCACACTGGGGCCAAACACTCCAGTGAGCCATTCAAGAAAATTGCCTTCGTGACCCATGCCTTGGTGTTAGCCTTCCAAAACACACACAAATTATTCTTGTTCCCTTGTTTTTCTTGAAAACACTGGGATTTTCAGAGTGATACACCAGTAAAGGCTTCACTTTAAAATCCCCACTAGCATTACTACACAACATAAGAGTTAGCCTGTCTTTCATAGGTTTGGGGTCCTGGCAGTGCCTTTTTCCCCCCCTATGTAATGTAGGTCCTGTTTGGCATTTTTTCCAAAACAAGCCTGTTTCATCACAATTAAACACTTGTGGGGGTTCGAATTTTCAGTGTCTACGAACCCCTTAAATTCACTCACAAACTTTTCAGCAGCACGTTGTCTGAACTGGCTGCCTCACCATGCCTGCACTGTGTATGCCACTTGTTTCCTAAATCTGTCAAACCAGCCTTTGCTGGCTTTAAAATCTCTCACATCATCACTGGTTCCAGGCATTGTCTTGATAAGATCTGCATGCAACTGTCTTGCCTTTTAAACAAATTATCGCCTAAAATCACCCGATCTGTTTTTTATTTATCCAACCCCAAAATTTTTTCAACCCATCCCTGTTTTTGGTCTGATTTGGAAACATTCAACACCTTTTTCAACATTAGCCCCTTTATTTCTTTTC